>KN887071.1:516-10949 GCA_000934455.1 Apostichopus parvimensis
GTAAGTTATGCAGTATCAGGAACTTAGCCTTATACAGTAGCTATATAGGTAAGTTATATCGTTTGTTGAAAGTTTGGCCAAATTTCACCTTTTTTTAAAATCCTACCAAAAAGTATGCAAGCGCAGTTAGGAGCACTCTCCTCTTTGGGGCACAATTTTGTTCTAAATTTTTTTGAATTTGAACGTCTTGTTTTTGAGACGTAAAAAGAGTTCCTTTTTTAAGAGGGCATCAAAGGTTTGTTTTGATAATACTGCAATGTTTGGAGTGTTCAGTCTAACATAATTTGTATTTTGTGCATGTACTTGGCTGATGGTGGATTCATTACATTGCCTTACCTCACACAGGCCTATACAATACAATGTTCAGCTTTTTAATACTGCTTAGGGTACCTTAGCTACTACTGTACGTTACAGCTACTGTACAGTGCTGTGAGTTGTATTGATAAACTGACCATTGTATTTTACACATGATCATTTGATAGATATATACTGGTAGAAACACGTTTACAATGCGTTAGTGAAGAAGCCGGTTTTACTATATAGTACAGTTGTGTGTTTACAATATTCAGAATGTTGAAGAGCTGTCACTGTGCACTTAGCAGTAATTTTAACACATAATAATGTGCAGTATTTCTATGCTAGTGAAATGCGAGAAACTTTAGGGTCAAGTGTGAAATACCCAATCTACTTTAAAGCCTTGAGTTGTGAACTTTAGAGTAATCTAAACCTGCTTCTTCTTGTGCTGCATTTTTAAAAGTGCTGCTTCAGGATTTGATTTTTCATATTTTTATCAATATAAATTTGATATATATGTATGAGAGTAAAATCCCATTATCATGTATGCATGTTCGCATCAGTTTGACTAGTCAAATGTCATTTCTGATATTGGAGCAAATGTTCTTAATTCTAAATTTGCTACGAATATGATTTTAAATAGTAATATCAATTTACTTGGAAAAAGGGTCGGGTGGAGGGGGGGGAGGGGGGATTGTATGGATCGAACAATATTCAATTATATAATTGAATGTTATTCAATTTTGTCTTTATGATGTATTTATGATATGCATAGTCTAATATTGCCTGTATATAAAACATGTGTAAATGTACTTGAACTGTTAGCATTTAGAACTTAAGCATTTAAATTCTATCTGTGTCATGGGGGAGGGGGGTATACTATATGCTAATTGTTTTTCCTCTGTCAGAACGTAAAAAGTAATCACTTATTGAATTAAAAAATGTACATATTAGTAAGAAATTTGCGTTCTACATTATAAACATAGACCGACCGATACGCATCACATCAGACTGCACTGTAATTGTTCAACAATGCATTAATTAGTACTACAGATCAAAAGTGCATTAATTAGTACTACAGGAAGGGGGAATGCTGGAGGGTCGCCATGATAATGAAGGTGAAAATTGGGGTCACCAAGGAAACAGGCTTGAAGACCAAGTACATTCACTTCATCACAATGAAGATATATCTTACTTTGATTCTTGAACTACCAATGGGAAATGCTTATTATGAAAGAGTATGCAGTATGAAACCACCCAGAGTTTGTTGAATATTAACAATCGAGAAGTTGTCACTAGAAAATATTATTCCACATTATTATGTTTTAGTACAAAGACTAAATGCATACATCAACATGTCATATCTTAAAGATTCTTTTAATATAATTGTAAGTTTTCTTTTCTGTAGTTCAGTATTGTTGATCATTAACCATTCTCTCATCTCTCTCTCTCTCTCTCTCTCTCTCTCTGTTAACCAGGCGTATAATGTAGTCCTAGCCCTGAAGGAACTTTTCGAGTCTGTATTGAAGACCAAACAGAGACAGATGGAAGATTTTCAAGGAAGCAAACAGCCCTCACATGAAAATATTTACTCTCAGCCTGTAAGTGCAGCCATAAAACTGTTCCAACAATTTATAGCTAAAAAGTCATCGTTGATCGCTAAAATTGTTAAAATTTGACGAAGAGAAGAAGACTAGCTACTGAACAAGTTGTCAACGGTCACACAAGTCATCCGTTCAAGCAAATTAAGATTCTTAGATCAAGGAAAAAATCATGCATATATTGGAAAATGGGAACTTAAAGTTGATTCATCTTAGGCAAAGTACAAATTAAGAAAACAAAGAAAACTTTAAATCAACTGATAAATTATATCGTTGCCCAAAGGAGGAACAAAAAAATTCCAGCCATTATGTTAATGTTTATAACATTGCTGAATATGGTGGAGATCTTTGCAATGAGCAACCGTCCCAAATATGTTAGTTGTCCGAAATATCTTTCTCTGTTTGGAAAATATCAAAGGTATAAAAATGTCTTGTCAAAGGATGTTGATTTTTTTTGGGGGGGTTAGTGTGTGATCTCACTGAGGTCCTTGCTTGTGACACCTTTTGCTTTCAAAGTCCCTTTGTTCATAGAAATTTCAAGTTGAATGTTAACAGAGTTTGACAGTTATTGCTTGACTTATTATTAACTGTTCTTTGAGGCAACATTTTACAATTATATGTTGTATCAGGAAGTGAAACTACCTAATGCTTCATCCATCATGATTAGTTGTGATGATTTGCTAATTTGCAAAAGAAAGAAAAAAACTGATAAAATAATTTTGGATGAACTTTTAAAATGCCTTATATTGTGTTTGGAAGTGGAATATTCTAGAAAGTAAGGAATGGTGAAATTCCTTTAGCGCTAATAACATGCAGAACTTTGTAGAGATTTCTTACACAATATATCTAAAGGGTTATCTGGACATTGTTTTCACTGCCCACCTTCAGTCATTCCGTTGGCGGTCAAGTTTCACAGCTGCCATCCCCTGTGCCATGTTCCCTCACCACCTCTCTCTCTCTCTATCTCTCTCTCTCTCGAGAGATAAACATGCGAGTAGATTCTCAATGCTGGGACTGACAAACATATTCCTGTGCTTGTAAATTTATTAAAATGCTCTACATACATATTCCTCTCGTTTGAACTAAAGGACATTAGAACATGGTTGAGCAGAGATTGTTGTGATTTCAAGGCAGGAACAGCTTTAGTTCAGAACCGACAGAACGGGTCCGTTACCGTGGAAATTCAATCGATTCATTGGGATACATTCGACTGCTTTACATTAACAGTAGGGCTGAAAATACTGCAGGAATAATAATAACTAAACGCTGGCAAATTACTTCCAAGACAAGAAAATTGGGTTAAGGTGTGTTTTCTATTAAGCTGTATGATCTATGAAGAGCATATGGAAATTGAACTATTTGTAATTTCCTTGTTCATAAGGTTAGAGTCATGGTACAGGGGTTGCTCCCTGTAGCTTGGTTTACTTTGTGGCCACTTAAAGATTAAAAGGAGCTTGGTTTTCTCTCGTTAGCAAGACCAAACTCTCTCCTCCCTTCCCCATCCCCATCCCCACCACAACCCCCACCCCCACCCCCACCCCACCCCACACCCACCCATGGCTGCTACTGTTCAGCAATGTAAAGGTTGAGTAGTACTGTACCTTATGTGCCTCACTCAGTATCAGACAGTGATGAGAGGTCAAGAGTAGGCACTCATCTGTTAGACAGGGATATTAAATGGCAATCTAAGGAGATGGAATGGGAGAGGTCATGACACATCTGCCTCATACTTCTTTCGATGCTCTTTAAAAAGAGAGAGATCGTTGAGTGTTACTTCTCGTCGAAGGTGGTCTCTGGTCTTGGATTTTGAAAGAAGATACAAAATTGCTTTATATCTATTGGGCTCACTCAATAAAACTATTATACCTTAACGACATAAACTATGAAAGCTTAAACTGTGAAATACCAGACAGTTTAGTACCTAGGAAGGTTGTGATTTCAATTTTAATTTGGTTTCAATGCCCAACTGTTTTAATTTGCAGTTTCAATTCCAAATCCATTTTCAACTAGATACTAGGTTATGTTTGTTGGTTGAGCTTTTCATACTTCAACAATTAATGCACTCAAGTGTCCACAATAACATGATCAACACCGGGTTGAATATGATTTAGATCAGTCTCCTGGTTCCTGCATATTTTGTTCAACATATATAAACCAAAATTTTGATTTTCAGGATGGTTCACCCGTGACATCTCCAGAAGGGCCTACCACTGCAACCAGTGTAGAAGAAGATCCTAGCTCACTATATGCAGTCCCTCATAAAACCAGGCAACAGGACATCGCTGAGAGGGAAGAAAGCTTGGCCGAGCTGGCCAGGACAGTGGAAGTCATGCAAGAGGTTCTTATTTACATATATTTTTTTTTTCTATTTCTCTTTTTTTGGGGGTGGTGGACAGGGTGGGGGAGGGCTGATTCAAACTTATCAAAGGGATATTGGCATCTCAGGGTAGAAAGTTTCCTCCAAATTGTAGAATCTTTTCCTGATCAGATCCTGAGACTTCAGAAGTACACACAACAATTTGACAGTATCATATTATGCAAATGTAAGAACGAAAGATTTGGTAGAATTTGTGGGACATGAATTTTTCACTATAACTTAATATTAGCAGATAAACTTGATTGCGACTACACAGAATTATTTGTTTAGATCAAGGGGTCCAATAACACATTTGGATATTGTATTAGTCTGTAAGAAACGATGTTTCAGAGCTATTCCCCAACAGACTTTATGTTGAGCAGAACTAACTTAATGTAGATTTAGTACATTTGAACTAATTCTTGTCATAAGTAAGATTTTTTTTTCTTTATTAATTGTTTTGTTTTGTGCCTTTCTGTATTGGGAGATGCCCAAAATGCGTCTGGCAATGCACTTATCAATTCAAAGATTATCAGAAGATTAAGCTAACTAGTGATTAGTAATGAGGCATTTCACTAATCCTACTATCAGTAATAGAGTAGTTTGCAGAATTCATTATTGCATGTTGCTGAGTGTTACTAACAGGGTCTTTCCATATATTAAGGTACCGGCTATTAAGGTTAGTTATTTTTGGAATGACCCAACAGCTTACTTATACCTATAAAAATACCCATATATATTAAGGTTCTTGCTTTTTGACAGGTTTGGTCCCCTGATTATTATGATTATATTATTTGTTTCTGTATAATTATATCTAGATCTTCATCAAAAAGTTTTCTTAGATCCATTTCATGGCAAATTAACTTCTACAAAATCGCTAAATGTTTAAATATTTTGCTAGATATCAGGATGAAACGTAGTAATATTATAAACATGTGTAATGGGAACAGACCAAAAAAATTTTGACAAAGTTTGGAAGTCCCCACTAGTTATTAAATGGAAATGACCCAACAGCTTACTTATACCTGTAAAAGTACCCAAATTCAAAAGATATGAATATGGTCTCCAAGCGAAGAAAATGTCACATAATATGTACTTTTCGATTGTCCGCAAAATCAGTTTGCGGTAAGGCTGCCATGACCGATACAGTCCTTTCAATTGAATGTCAGGGGGTTAAAAAAAAAAAAACAACTATTTGTCGTACATGTTTCTTTCATATTAAAATTTATAAGATATATATATAGTCAAGTCAGTGTACAGTAAAATTATATACATTATAACCATAATTCATCCTCTCCCAGGGTTTACACAACATGGAAGAATTCAGCATAGCTCCCCCTCCTCCTGCTTCCGCTAGACGTACCTCTAGGGAACCTCTCTCTCCTACTCCAGAGGTTACTCTGGAATCCCCATTTGTAATGACCGCTCCTGCACCCAAGCGGGCCCCACCGCAGCCACCCTCTGATCCGTTCCAATCCCAACTCGTAAGTCTTTGTTTTTTTTATGGCTAATTGATTCATATATCTTCTGCATCTTATATCTTTAATACTAACTCTTGCATGTGTTCATCTCTGTATGTTTAGTTACAGTTTTTTTATGCCATTTCTTCATATTAGTGTAAAAAATGCCGCTGGTTGTGTTTGCAATGAATTTACTGAAATATCCTCTATGTGATAAAAACATTCACGCTGTCACAACATGTGTACCATACAGCTTGTCAGGCTTGTGTTGCAAGATATGTGACGTTATGCTGTGTATGTAAAGAATTTCTGTTTGGTTGTCATGGAAACTCTGTACGAATACTCGGCCCTCCATACTGCTGTATGCAAACAGCACTTTATTAGAGAGATACTTTGGCGTAGCTTACTCTACCTATTAAAAACGAGCCAGTTATTGCGATCACCATATGGTAAGGGTAATTATCAGCCAGAGGTACATTTTGTATACTGCATGACAGGAATACCTTCCTAGGATTCATAAAGATCTTTGGAGTAGTTAATGCATACATGTGAATCAGACCAGAAGCTGAAAACATTCAATTTTGATAAATTTCAGTAATGATATTGCAACCAGTTGCCTTTCACAAAACCCTTCAGTGACCTGTGTTTACGAATAATATTTGCATATAATAATAGAAAGCTTCACTAATCATATATGTACTTAAGAATACTTTGGGAATGAAGTTTCAGGTTTGTTATTCTAGCATTATGTGTTCATTGTATTTATTTTTCCTTCTGAGATGGCATCAACCCTTTTCTGTAAGGTACAGTATGGCATATAGTTATTAACGGACAAGAGAAAAATAATACAAGCGTAAAATATTTTCTAATATGTAACCAGGGGTTGGTAAGGAAAATGGTGAAGTCAGGGAGGGAGTAGGGAGGGCTTGAATAGCCTTTATCATTACCTCAGTATTTATTTTGCTCCTGAACAACACAATGTAACATATACTGTGCCGTCTCAGTGTATAAAAGCTGTGCTCATGTGACACTTGATTACCCGTGTTTGGGTGACCATTTCACATTAAGGATTTATGGACGTAAACTTTCCAAAGTACAAGCACAGACAGGTTCATGACCAGGCCTAGAATTTCACAATTTTAGCCACAAAGGTCTACTGGCTTAATCCAGTCCTCACTGGTATTTTCCTAAACTGCAACACACGTCGGGTATTCAGTACTGGCTTTCAAAAGCAGCCCAGTAATATTTGCTGATATATATAAGCAATAATACTGGGCTAGTATATGTTCCGTACAAAAACCATTCTGATTCTTTGACTGACGATTGTTAACCGGCTTATTACCGTGTGTGTAACGTCTCAATGTCTACCGGCAGAAAATGGCCGTTATACCTTTTACCTCTACAGGCTACATGCGTTGGCATTTAGCCAGTAGATAGCCCATATTTTGAGGCCTGATGGTGTTCCCTTTGACAGTGAGCATAGATTTCTCATAAAGGAGTAGGTTAACAGTAGTTGTGATCAAGATAAGTGTAAAGACTTTCCAAAGTGTGTTTTATCCCTCCATTAATCCATAATTTTAGGAGAAGGTTTATAGTCAAGGTTTGTACCACCGAAGTTAAAACAGGTAATATTCTTGTCATTCCCACTTAATATTACACTATGGCATATGACTAGGTGAGTCACTACTACTATGGAAAAAAAACAAGTTTGTATCATTTTGTTACCTACCTACAGATGGACAGTCAAATGACAGAAACTAAGCCTGCATCATCAGCTTCAGAAGACCTCTTCAAGGAATTCGGTGATACTTTGACCAATCCACTCACCGTCCAGTCTCCTCCTAGCCAAGCACCCAACCCCAATCCGTTTGGCCCTCCCATGGGATCTGCAATGAACTTTAATGCAGGGTACGCCATGCCAATCGTCCAGCAGGGCTTTGGCAGGCCGCCACAGCAACAAGCATTTCCCACTCAGAACGCCATGAGCGATCCCTTCTCCTCGCCCCCTATGGGTCAGTCTAATGGTAACGACTTATTTAGCAGTTCAGTCATGCAACCGGCCCGGCCGGCCCCCAGCCAGGCGGCGGCCGCACCGGGGAAACCTGATCCATTCTCTGACTTTGCCATGCTAGGTGGCGGAGGCTCAGCGGGAGACAACAAGAGTGGCAAGGACATGTTCTCTGGATTTAAGATGGCCAAACCCGGAGAAGTGGCAGTTCCAAATTTGGCTCCACAGCAGAATGATAGTACGTTGTTAACTAATTCATCTTCATCGGAAACATCTGGGCTGGGTCCCGACGAAGTCACCCCAGAAATGGGAGAAACCCTCTCCAATAGTGATACACCCAGAGAGCATCTCTGTGATCCTTTACAGTCAGATAGGTCAGAATTGGGGGGAGAAAAAAGTGAAGGAGAGGTAAAAGATACTTCAGAGGCTGAAAAACCTGAAATAGATACAGAGGAAATAGAAGCTGACAAGAGACTTGAGGAAGGAAGCAAAATTGAAAAGTCAGAGTCCTCAAATCACGAGGAATCTATCATGAAAGTAGATGAATCTGTAGTCTCACAAAATGGTGATGTGAGAATCGAAAGCACTGAAAATGATATGCTTAAGAATGAGTTGGTAAACGGTGGGAATTGTAATGAAATCACTGAAAAGGATAAAAATTTAGATAATAACGAATTAAACTTGGTATCGGCGGATAGAAGTATGGATCATAAAAGTACAAAGGACGGAAAAATAGGTCCGTATATTGATCACGAAAATGGAAGTCATACAAATGGGGAAGGGGATAATACCCAGGACACTAAAGAGAAAGAACTTGACGTTAGGTTAACGAAACCACATGATGCATCTAAAGTTAGTGATTTATCTAGTGAAGAAAATGTGAACAGTACAGCACAGAGTCCACAGGGTAGTAGCACTAGCTCTGACTCTAGCATTCAGAATGTTAAACTAAATGAGAACAAACTAAGTACTCCCTCAGAGGGTGTAGCAACATCTGAGTCACAGGGCCATGAACATGAACCCTTTGCCATTGAAAGCAATCCGAATATTGATCGGCCATCTCTGCCTTTAAAGAATACCTTGCAGAAGTTAACTTTGGAATGTAGCAATACCACTGTTGATAACATCATAGATAAAGATATATCCAATCAAGCTCCTCCACCATCATCATCACCATCATCATCATTATCTGTAGAAATGGACACCTCCCCATCGCCGGGAGAAAGTTGTCCTTCCCCTGTTGGGCCGCCTCCGAAGTTACCGGAGAACTTTGACTTTCCCTCGCCTCAGGTCCCTCCCCCTCCACTCCCACAAGGTTTCTCTTTCCCCAGTCCAGATTTTCCTCCACCAACTTTGACCATGGATGATGACATTCCATTACCTCAAGCGCCTCCCCCACCCTTCCCCAAGGGGTATGATACCCCATCCACCCCTGCAACAGATACCAGTCCTGCACCTCCACCGATACCTCCCAGACCTAGAAGGACGAGTCATAAAGACATTCCTTTGCCTATTAGCTTGGCCAGAAATTCTCAACCTAAACCAACTGACCCTTCTCCTATCCAAGGTCTACAAACCAAGTGGGCAAACTTTGACGACAGCAAAGGACTTAACACAGACTTTGTCAAGCCTGTCCATACCACAGCATCTTTTGAGGATGCGTTCTCAAGCGTGTCATCAAACTTTTCACAGCAATCAGCTTCCATTTCAATCGGTTCACATTCTTCTATCAATGCCAGCAGTTCCATGTCGAGAGATTTGTTCCAACAAGTACCATTTGATCATGTTGCTCTGTCAAGCTCTGCTCCCACGGGGTCCACCAAGCCGTCATCTTGGGCAGCGTTCGGGGAGGCATTTCCAAGTAGCGTTGCTTCCTTAGCGGGTAAAAACAACCATCCATTTCATCCGTCATTTCCATCAAACCATGGCATTCAATCGTCGTCAAATCAAGACAAGGACCATTTCAACCATTCTCACCTGTTATCAAGTCTCCCTGTTCACGAAGATCCATTCGCCGACGACCCATTCGCTATCGATTCACCGTCGGCCCAAAAAACATTTGTGTTGGACTCTGAAGACAATTCTTCTCTTGCAAACACAGATCTGTTTGGCGGTACACCTGGGAATAAAGGACTCACCACCTCAACTGGGATACCCCTCATTCTGGACAATGATCCATTTGAACTGTAATTAAAAAAAACAGGTTTGTTGACAACTTTGCTATCAATTTAATTTACGAGGATGAATTTGATGTCGTTGTTGTAGTGGAATCACCAAAGTATTGCCTAGAATTTTTCTAAAAAAAGCCTGATGCATTCATTTTATAAATCAAAATAGCATATACCTTTTACACCATCCACATTGGCAGAGGTGGATCATTAAGGGTTTTTTTTCCTTTTGGTGCAATGATGGAGATTGGTGGAGGGGCATGCTGTAAAATTTTACACACATTCTCCCTCCAAAATGGACTCATTGCCACTATCTTCTCCTTCTTGTCTGAGAATTTCCATTTTTGGGAGATGTATTCTTTGTTCTTAGCCTATATGGTTCTAAGAATTCAGACCGAAGGTTTCTTTCAAAGGGGTCCTGTGGTGGCTGATACTGATTGTTTAAAGCCAAGAGGCTGAAATGATTTTGCATCTTAAGGCCAGAACATCATCCTCATAGCATTTGTATTGCAAGGAAAGGAAGTTGTCTTTAATTCTTTTGGTGAT
>KN887071.1:11494-23786 GCA_000934455.1 Apostichopus parvimensis
GTATAGAACATATTGCTTAGTTTAGAAAAGTAAATTCCATCACAATTTTACCGTGCTCAAAATGACTCAATTTTCCTTTTTAGGTAAGATGCTGTGCAAAGACACGGACACACAGTGGATATTAATACCGTACTGAATAGAAGCACAACCATTGAATTAATATGCAGATGAAGATGGGAGTCAAAAAGTTTTGGTTTGATGAAAATCATATTTTTAATCCTTTACATAAAATTTAATTTTCTCGTTTTACATTGTAAGGGACCAGACTCGAAAAGTTATCTCACTCTCTTATTGCACTTCATGATGATTTAATGACAGAAATAAACGAAACGAAATGAAACATACTTTTACGACATTCCCCTCGTGGTGATGTTTAGATAGCGAGAAATGTGCCTTTAATCGGTGAACTTTACATTTACGTTAATACTAAATCGAAGCCACTTGTGGAGAAGACTCATTACATTACATAAAGACAAGGTCAAAATTTCATCGCCGTTGATGATTTGGGAAATCGAAATATAAGGAAGGCTCACAACTGAACATGAAAACCGAATGGTTGATATGACAAATTGATTTATCCTATTACTGATGTTTGAAAAGTGTGGGATTGTATTAGTTATATAATACTGCTCATACAGCTCAATTATTACATCTGTAAAATCATTTAAAAAAGGCTCTATTTCCATTTCATACTTTGGGACATATTTTTTCTCTCATTTGAGATGTGATTACATGCTTAAAATAGCAGATTAATTCTGACTAATATTGATATAAAGTATTACTCGTATACTAAGACCCGTCAAGATTTACCTGCGTCTAAGGCTCAAAGCTAGGGAATTATGGTTATACAAATTAATTTCAAAACGTGGTGACAAAACTGAAGATGAACTTTAGAAATGTTTTCACAATAAAGGCCCGTCGTGATTTAAAATGGGATGTGTAAGTGTAGTTTTCTGTGAAAGGCGAAGGGATACAAATTTCAGAAATGGTATACAACTCCCGTAGTGTTTCTATATAGAGAAGAAGGTTTGCTCCTATTTAGTTCATCATTTTTCATTGATTGATTTGCTTGACTTTTTGATGCTAAAGATGAAAAATAACTTTCACATTGATTTTACTTTCATATTTTATGTGTATTCAGGTAGATTCAGTCAACCTTGTAAAGACTGAAGTTATTGACAAGCTTTCTTCTTTTTTGTTTTAGTAATTTCATTTTCACACAAGGATTTTACTTTGCTAGAATTCAGCAGAAACTATAGCGTGAATATGGTACTGCTTTTATGGTCATTGATCTCCCATCATGAAGAGGGCTACTCTCACACCATGCAGGTGTACTTGAGCTCCAAAATATACTGACATTTTTTTTGTGGGTTGAATGTAGTATTAACAGTTGTTTCAAACCTTACAAACTTCAAAGTTGACCATAATATTGATCTAGCTTAAGACATTTCACAACAGGTTCAATGCATATTTATCTAGGAATAAACTACTCTGCATATAAAAATCTTGGTAGAAAGTAGGTAAAATATGAGTTTTTTGTCATTCGCAGTCAAAGCACTGTGGAAGTGATCATGCTTGTTATCACTGTATGTACAGAACTGACTATTCATTTCAGTCAATTCCATTGGTTGAAGGTTTAAGCCCCTCCCCTCCACAAATAGGAGCACACATGTAGTAGAATACACACAGCAAAGAAAAGAGTTATCTATCTCACTGTTGTTTGTGTATTTGAATGGTTTACCTTTCCCATGGTGTTTTTATAATACTGCCTATGTGTATTGTGGAGAATTATTTTGGGCTTAATCTTGCATCGATGGAAAATGAGTGTGAAACTTCCATCGACAACTGGTTGATATTATGCCGTCTGGCGATAAAAAACCAATGATGAGAGATGGGGATGAATGAATGAAACCATTGAAGATGGTCTTCTTAGAATTTTTAATATAAGATTCCAATTTTGTATCACAGCCCGCTACCATTTTTACGGTACCAGTATTTTTCAAGTCTCTTGGAAATTTCTTTCAAAATCATTTATCATGTAATAGTTTTTTTAATTTTTTTTTTTATAATACTGCAACAATTCATTTTTAGTGAAAGGCAAAGGCAATTTTTTAATTTTTTTTAATTTTTTTTTATTTTTCAGTTTTGTAGCAATGTTAGTATTTTTGAAATGATTTTTAATATGACGATTTTTTGTTTATATATATACTTCCGTGTCTCCTTTTATCATTGATACGTACAACATGACAATAACTTTGATCTGATATAATTGAGGCAGATCTATTTGCAAATCATCATACAGGGTATGTTTTTCCTTGTTTTGTTTAAATTTCAAAACAAATATTTATTGGAACAACAAAGTGAAAAAAAGTGCCTTTCATCTGTAGGCAATTATTTACAATAGCATATCTTTCATGTTACAGTCTTTACACACACACACACAAAATAAAAAAAAATCAGGAATTATGCTACAACTGTCTTGCCATGAGAGACTTAAAACTTTATCCACGATTTGGACATTTAATAAAAGAAACCTTACATTTGTCTTGTTAGCACTATGATTGAAATGTTAGGTCATATCTTACAGACATTTACACAAATTTGTTATTGCCCTTTTTTTTTTTTTTTTTACTTTTTTTCCCTTTGACAGCAATGGTGCTATCAATGAACATACATATATTACAATATGTGTTATGATGACCAGGACACATTTTTTTTTTAATTTATAAAATTACTTTCAAATTAATATGTGTATGGGGGGGGGGGGGAATTTTAAGCTTGAGGAAGTATGAGTAAAAGTTGTAAAATCCAAAAGAAATTATAAGTTAAGCAAAATGTGAGGTTTAAGAGAGATGTACATGCAGTTAGTTCTAGAAACACAGTTTCATTTCCAGTCATGCTACAGCATGTTCTGTTACGGACAAGTTTGAGATTTATTAATCCCAGTACAGTACATCAAACAGTCTGTTTATATATATATTTTTACATTGAATACCTGTAGGAGCAATAGTGCATGCTCCCTGCATCATAAGGGCCTGAGGAGAGGGGGAGCCTGTATTAAAAAGGGGAACCAGGGTTCATAAGGGGACCCAGCAAGATGTAAAGGGGCCCAGGAATTGCCAGAAATGTGTTAAAAAATCGTACACTCTCATCTGCAGGAGGAATGCGAACGGGTTGTCCACAGGGACAGGTCCAAGGCTCCAAACCTCAGCCCATCACAATTGAAATCACTCTGTGAAATCTCTGTGTGGTTATAGATCATTTTCAACCTTGCAGATAGCATCTCTTCACACAGTTACCCTTTCCATAGTTATAAAATGATTTTCAAGTTGACCCCCCCAATGCCCCCCCTTTCCAAAAAAAAAAGAAGAGTGGTCCATGTATGACATCACACATTATTGCACAATATTTACATCCAGATAAAAGTGGATACAATTCAATATATATATGGTCTCTAGAACAGAATGTCTGGAGTTGAACCAATGTTCTTCATTTCAAGAAAGAAAAAAAATCTCTGTGGTATATATATCTTTTTTATAAGGCCCTGACCTATTTTGTTTTAACTTGAATCCTAAAATTGTAAAGAGAAATTATGTTTTTCTTGTAAATTTTATATCCATTATCTTTTTCCCTTAATCTTTCTTCCTCCATCATATAATTCTTTCTTTTTTACTATTTTCCTGTATTCCTAATTGTATACATTCACTGGAACATTATGCATAACCTTATAGCAACATCGATTGGTGATCATTTTTTATAAAAATCTCAAAATTAAATTGCAACAATTCTCAGAATGTGTTCTCATTTTCTTGACTTTTTTTTTTTGGGGGGGGTGGGGAGGTGGTGGGTAGGAAGAGACTGTTCTATTTGGGGGAAGGGGGGCATTGCAAGAGCGTATTACAAATCTATTGTAATCATGTTCCCATGCAGTGAGTCAAATGGGAAAAGATAGGCTGGGATATATAGGGAGGGGCTTTTTCTGTCTTGGCTGGAAAGTCCTTGAATTTCTGAAGTGCAGTCTGCAAAATTTGGGAAAGGCACTATTTGAACTCTTGACATCTTTCTACAAACGTATGAACTTTATGTAAGAAGAATATTGTTAGGGGCATAAATCAAACCAACATGCCATGATTTGGGTTCATCGTTGTACTTTGGATGTCCACCTAACCAATACTTAGCAAAGAGGGGTTAGCTTAGATGGCCATTTCCTAATTTTCAAAAAGGTGGAAAATTGCATACGTGGTCATAGGTAACCATGTATATATTTATGTGTGAGTGTGCGTTTAAAAATAATATTTTATAAACTCTTAACCGTTTTGCAAATGCAAACAGATGAACACTTTAAAAACTTCTAACATGATCCTTTTTTCTTTGGCCTGCAAAAACCTTTAACCAGAAAACGACAATGATTAATATAGCCTTCAGTTCCCACTGTTTACAGTATACCCGAGGTAATTTGTATCAGATCTTTGGGCCAGAGCCCCAAAAAGGAGGACTAATCAACGTCGGGCTGGAGGTTGCGACGGATGGAGAACAGAGTGCTCAAAACAGGGTTAAACTAGTTGTAAGCCCTAGACAAGGGTCAGGGGGGACCCATTTAAGTCATTTTTCTCCCACTAATATGTCGAACTATAAATGAAATATCACCATCATCAGTGGAATAGCTGCCCCCTCTCCCCCTCTCCCCTCAATGCATTGTATATTATGTCTTTGACTCTAATATTTAAACTTATCCAAGCATTTTCAGGATTTTATGACTTTTCTGAGACCTTTGACTTTATTTATTGCATCAGAAGATTTAAGAAGACAAAAGTACAGCTATTTTAGGATATATGCTAAACTCTTTGATGGCGATACTGATCTGATAGACATTCAGATGGAAAGGAAACAAAGAGGGAAACAAAAAGGTACTTTGATGAGGATGGATAATATTCATGTCCTCTCTGAGATATTTGACTTATTTATCACTTTTGTATCAGGGAATATAAAGTAAAAACAATCCATTTGAATACTTTCGGATATTTTAGATAATTTCCTCTCTTTTGATGGCAATACTGATAGGCATTCAGATGGAAAGGAAATAAAAACAAGGTACTACGTACATACAACCAAAGATAGACAGAAACAAAGAAAACACCTGTTAGAGAACTGTATGTATATATATATATGTTTATATAGCTAGCTAGATGGATGGTAACAGGTTAGTAAAGATTATTGATGAGTAAGGCACACAATAATATAAGGCACATAATAAACGACTAAAACACAAAATATGGATAATTATGAAAAAACAATTATATGGAAGTCATATTTTGCTACAGTAACAATGTCTAGTTGACATAACCACTGAACTATATTGTGCAATCGACACCCGTAGGTCAATAAACATAATCACTGTACTGGAGTTATCAATCATTGTACAGTGCACCCTCGAAGACAGATTGTATCGAGATACACCTGCAACTCGTCAGAGTACATTCCATAAATACGAAACGACCCTTTGCGTCGTATCTTAAGACTTCATCGTTCTCCTCCCAGTCCGACCCAGATTGTCGCAGGTACTGGATGGACTTTTGTGGTCCCTTTTTACTCAACGCTTCAGAGCTACATCTATCAAAGCAAACCTGTCCCCTCAGATGTGCTACATGGTTCTGAAATATGTGAATATAACTTACTCTTTTAGCATAATTCATAATATATATATAAACAGTAGTACCAAGTGATAAACGTTACTGCTACACTTTAAGCCTAACATCACTGAATGTGAACTCTCATAGCTGTATGCATTGTGACCGTTGATCAAAACACTTGTGCCCTTTGCATATAACATACTATGGCATCAGATAAAAGCTGTGACCAGGACCTCATCTTGAACAAACTTTTGGACAAAATACTGTGACCAATTTTCCTTTTACCATACAGTCAATGGTATGTGTCTCTGTCTAAACTTCTACAGAAATTCCACTACTGCAGATGTGGCTGTTCTTGTGGTACAGAACCTGTACAGCAGTTTTAATGTTTTATGACCAAAACAGGTCTCAAAATTAACTTAATTGATCTCAAAACTTTAAAAATTGCTACAGTACAATGCAAAAAGTAAACACTATATTGTCCATTGATAAAGGGAAAACATGGAATGTATTAGTTATGTATTAGTTTTACATTACCAGTATTACCAGTATAGAAAGTATATACATATACATAGAAAGTATATACATAGAAAGTATATACACAGTATATACATTACCAGTATAGAAAGAGATATATTTGGTGGATAGGTATAGTACTGAAGTAAAAGACAAAATGATACTCCTTTATGTTTATATGTTTATACGCCTACTGGTTGAAAACCTGGATCACTACAACCCAACAGAACAACGATGTATTGTTGGGGTAAACCAGTTCCTGAATCACATGATCATGAACTTTATTGCTCCCCGATTACCCATCACCAGACAGAGCAAGGTAGGTGGTCATGTGAAAATGGCCCCCTTCGCCTTCTCCTGTGGACAAGAAAAATTGAACAAGACGTGTGAATCGTGGCCAAGGACAGGATATAACGATTACCTGAACATGGTATTCCTCTCCCCCCCCCCACCCCCAAGTCAAATATGCCAAAGGTTAGTGAAATTTGGATGCAGTTTGAGATCGTTATAAAGAATGCAACAGTTACGATTAGTACATCATATATATAGTGCATACCTACCATGCAGTGCGGGTGTAACCAATTTGGGTGAATAAAATGCCAAATACAAACTTTTTTGTTACTTTATGACAATTGACCCTGCAGATGGGTAGAAATTGTGTGGATTCCCAATTTGCTTTGGAAAAACATGTTAAAAAATTCCAATGTTTTAACCAACGATTAGTACTGTGTGCAACCTTTAATTGAGTCAAGCTGAACAACATGAAAATGAGAGTCAATGTTCTTTGAGGGATTTTAACATTTCCAGCTGCTATTTCTCTTAAATTAATTGGTAGACCATTAAGAAAAAAAAAATTGGAAAAGCACTAAAATCCTGTTTAAAGCCAGATCTTCCATTCGCCTCCGGCCAATGAAATTTGAGTATCGCCAAGTTTTGCAATACGTTGGGTTTAACTGACCTTTCTGTTCAGACGGGGGGGGGGGGGGGAGTGTTGGTGTTCAAGTGTTCTCGTAGCAGTTTGGGTGTTGCCCATAAAAACTGCAAAACATCAATCAATCAATCAGTCAGTATTTATATAGCGCTGATATCATGGAACATTTCAAAAGCGTCTTGAAAGAGAAATGTTTGAAGCTGTTTCTTGACACTCCCATGATACTGTCATTACTGTACAGGTTATATTGAAACTATGAAGACAGGAAGCATTGTAAGTTGTATTAAACAAGTTACCCACAATACCTTGTGTTCCGCGATGACATCGTGCCAGTTTCTCGATGGCAGCTCCTGAATTACCTTCTTGAGAATCTTTTCGGCATTTTCGCTATTCTTTTGAAGTGTTTTCATCACCTTTGAGCAATCGACCTGAGGAAGCAATCGTTATCATGAAAGTAATGTTTCACTAACAGGCCCTATGTAATCTGTCTTTAATATTTCAAATAGTGTACACCTACGAAAGCATGTACTGCTACACTGTCAAAATATATCCTGGGCAGCTCAAATTGTGCAACTGAATGTCAGAATACCCTAATGAGGTGATCTTAACAAAAATCATTTAAATTGAGGTAAACTTTCTGTTCTTCGTAGCCAATGTGTTGACACGCCATCGCCGAAAGTCCCACAGGTCATCTTTAATATGAGGAGCCTATGAAGTGCTGTATCGAGAGTTTGATGAACTCGTTCCAAGATGCTACCTACAGCTTGGTGCTGTCAAGAATGCCAAGGCGATTTGAAAAGGACGGAAGGCCAACGGTGTGACTACTACTACGTCGATATTGTTTGGTTACAGCTACAAGAGCGTTGCTCCAGCCTAGAGTGCATGGATGGGTGTGGGCTAGACAATACCATACACTTCATTTTTAAGGGTTCATTTGAGAAATTATGGTCTGCATCTGTTGAAATTACCACTCAATCTTTGAGTTTTAAGATGCGTCGGAATAGGCAAAGGTTTGTACAATAAGTTACATTAGTTTATAAATTCAACCTAATATCTTGTAACAACAACAGTATGAAATACTACCAAACTTGAGAAGATACACAATTATTCTATCTATGATATTTTGAATTATGATATTTTCTCTTTTTAAACAATCAAATGACTCACATGGTCTTGGGGATCCTCACGCCAGCTGTCGTAGTCTGTTGCCATAGCGATGGCAGCATAAGGTAGGCCCAGCTCGTTGGCTAGGACGACCTCTGGTACTGTGGTCATGTTGATGACATCGCCTTGCCACGACCTGAACATGATGCTCTCCGCCCTGGATGAGAATCTTGGTCCTTCGATGGTGACCATTGTGCCCTTCTCGTGACATGTCAATTTCAACGATTTGACCATTTTTATGAGGACCTGGAGAGCGAAATGTTGGATGAAAAAGTCTTATTTTGCTATTTAAAACAAAATAGTTTTCCAACTTTCAAAGTAATTTGCAAGAATAGTTTCCCCTTTCAGCTTCTGATTTTATAACATAATTAAATGATGAGGGTTAAAATGATATCATCTTCACAGACAGACTTATTTGTGTGTGGACTAATTGCTCTTGCTGTAAGAGAAACAATTACATGAAATCAACAGCTGCTGCCCCTATTCCAAGTGGTCATGGGGTACAGCACTACATTATAAACACAGATGTACTAGGTAACCCTCAAAAGGTACCAGCATGTCAATTCATACCTCTCTTAGTGGCTGACAGAATGGTTCCCCCATAGCAATATGAGAGACACCCTTCAAGTGGCCCTCCTTCCCATCGTAGAAGCTGCTCTCCCTCCTGTAAGTCCTGTCGATAAACTGGTCTATGATGACAATATCTCCGGGCTCTATGTTTTCACGTAGAGATCCGCACGCTGTGGTTACTATTAACAGAGTGCAGCCTTCCTGATGTAAGGCAAATATATTAGCTCGGTAGTTGATGAAGGTCGGACTCTGTCCATGTTGTCTGTCGTGACTGTCAAAATAATTGGTGAGAAAAAGTTTAATGCAGTTCAACTGTATTTTTGTACCACCACTTAACACAAATATATCCCTTATCAAAGAAGTTCATAGCTTAAAGGGTGTGAAGACTCGCGCAAAAAGAAACGTCTAATGCCGGTAATCTGACCTAGTTTCGAATGAGGTGTAACAGAAGTGTTAGACACCACCATTGATCCCAGAAAATATGCACACAGCTTGCTACCGTCGGTAATTAGACACTAGTGTACAGTCAGTACATACAGCTGCGGTCAATACCCACAGCACAGTATATAAACGATACAGCGATGGACATCTCAGGTCCAGCTAAAGATAACAAGGTATCATGTTTCATTACTGTCTGAATTTTGTAGCGACCCAAAACAAAACGTCACTTGCAAGCAACAGAAAGTTAACATTTTCAGATGGCCGCACACGGTTTGGGGCGAGTCTTCAATGCCTTAAACTAGTTAAGATGCATTTCAAATTTAAATTTAAAAAAAAAAAAATTGGAGGATAAACCGAGGATTGCTTTCTTTCTCCCGCACATAATTAATGGTAATACCAATTAAGGAATGTCTTGGAGCCCTACAAATTATTTATGATAGACTGGAATTGAACTTAAAATAACTTAACTTTTAGTTTTATGTTTACTCGTGAATGACGGTTCTGGGAAGGTGCCTTTTTGGTTTATCGTGTATTCGTGTTCAACCTAATTTGGTCGCCTTGGCAACCAAAGTAAACCGCAAGTTCAAAGACTAGAAATTATGTTTCAATATACAGTAATATGCACTTTTCAGAGAGTGTCAAGTTTTTGATTCCATTGTGACTAGTTATTGATGCAAGGAAACATACCTTGTCATCTCATATCAAGAAACCAAAAAACTGGTTTAATACTACAGTAATTGCCCCAAAATTTGCAATGATATGAATTTACCAACAGATGATATAATTACATACAGACTACAACACCAATGCCAAATTAGTACTGAAAGCATTTATTATGATAACTCACAAGACCTACCGTGCTAGAAGTACACAATCAACATCGCCAATCTTCCCACAAATTAATTTGTCAGATGGCTGTAAAGGAAGAGCAAATTCTCTGTTTGAAAAACATTTTCAAAATTTATAGATATCAAACATTCGACAATAGTTAAACTTGCACAACAGTGCAAGTGATAACAAAGGTTACATGAATTGCCAAAAAAAGTCTCAGTAAATTAATAATAACATTCAGAAGGGAATTTCAAGAAAAAGTCAAAGAAATATGTATTTTTCCCCCCCACATGTCTCATTAATCATAACAGTTTCATTGGCAGATCCTTAAAGATTGATATGAACTGTAGCGTACTAATAGGGGGGGGGGGGGTGGAGATGCTTTGTACCATCATCTCAGAAAGTTTTCAAATTAGGTTAGCACTCAGTTAAGTGTTGCAAATCAGATTGCTACTGTTTGGGGCTTGACATGGATGTAAACTGACATCACAATAATCACAAACAAGTTATTAATATCAATGAATCGAAAACAGAGTGGCACATGTTAGTTCTGACTCGTTATTTGTCAATTTTTTTCAATCAACACTTGATCACATTAGATATCCGCATTTTATTTCACACAACTTTTCAAGTAAATAAAAATTCTGCAATTGGAATTGCATTTTACACATGAAATTATTTTCTATTTTAATTATCGAACAGGAAACTTAGCTTTTAAAACTGACAATGTCAACAATTTCTCACCTGGCCATATGGAGTGTCAACTGATTTTTCTGACCGATCTGTCAAGATGTCAGGGTCATCAAGACCACTTCCTCCTATTATACCGATCTGGGTAATGAAGGAAAAACTACTTTCACCAAACAGATACTTGTTTGTCAAACTTAACTTTACTAAGTCATTCAAAAAGTGGGCCGCATTGATGCAGGACGGGGAGGGGAAGGGAATACAGGTGTAAGTAAACAATAGACAATGTTCTTTGAACTGGCATTTCATTCCAAGGGGCTTCTAGTTGGCTAATATGAGGACAATTTCATCAGGTAAGTGATACATATTTTCTGGTGGAGGGTGAAGCTGAGAATGGAGAGGGGAAGTGATACTGCCATTGATAGAATGTTTCAATGTGTCTGCAGAAAATGTTAAAAGTAATTTTAATAATTGTAGGAAATGGAACTTCACAGCTCTTTCATTAATGTTTAAACTACAGTCCTGTCCACGCCATCTTACAAAAAGAAAAAATGCAAGAATATATACTCTGAAACATATGGTCAGTAGCAGTCTGGGGGAGTGGGGGGGGGCCCTCAATTTAGGCTCCTACTATGATAAGGGTTTATAACCAGCGATGAACAATGTCTTACAATGTTATCAGGTCAAATGACAAATCAAGCAGTTTAAATACGCAACTCCATCATGACTCTTCACTTTATCAAAGGCTTCAAAGCAATGCAACTACTGTAGTACTATGGTGTGATAATGATGTAACAACACAATTTACTAATACAAGAATAAATCTAGTTTCAGCATATAGTATACACAGATGGGATCACCTGTGCCATACCCCACTGTGAGTGTGATATTTTCAATTAAGCCTAACCTTCATCTGACCTGCACCAGCTGTTGAGGAATTAGTGATAGCCCCCCCCCCCCCACACACACACAACAGTTGTTAGCTGCTACACTTGCACACAGAGAAGCCGTCAATTTAATGGGGTTAGCCATGAAAAAGGCCGGCCTACAGAGTGCCCTGACATCGTCTACCTACTACAGTTCTAATATATTACACTCCTTTGATATGTTTCATTAATCCTCACCTTCATCTGAACTGCTATCTTGCTCTTCTTTTGCCTACGTTTACGCTGAGAGATGAGAACAAAAGTACAAAACATTAATAGAATTTAGATTACACACTGCACTGTACTAGTAAATTGTTGTAATCAGTTATAAATTGAATAACTTTATATTAGATCTGGCCAATCTCAAGTATAATATTTCTTAAGATCTACCAGCAGTGGTTTGTTTGAAAAAAAAATAACAAAAAAACTTTGGAATTGAACATAAGAAAATGCATAAAATTTCCAGCCAACCAAAGAAATATTTTTCCAAATGGACATGTGTGGATTCTGGAATGTCATATACTCAGTCATATGAATTCAAATTTCCATGTCCACTCATTTATACTTAACTTACATGTAACTGCAACATGTACATA
>KN887071.1:45768-56495 GCA_000934455.1 Apostichopus parvimensis
ATATATAGTTTTTTTTTTTCTTGGACGCAAATCACTATATAGTACACTCTTACTATGACAATTAACGCCTATACCAACTGTGGATTTAGTATCACCTTCGCAGCCGGGTATACAAACAATTCCACGTTCCGATGGTTATCAGTTGGTTGAAAGGACCTACATAATAGTATACAACCGACAATAGAATAAATGATAATAAATTAAAACCATCATGTGAACGTCTCGATCAACTATATATGAACTGTGTATACTCACCGAGTAACAGTGTAAGGAACAGTATGTAGGAAAGCTTGCAAGTTGAAAGCAGTCAGCTTCACTTTTATTACTTCCCACTTGGACTATATATGTACTAAACTGGATAATGAAAATGTAAACCGACCTTCATTTGCTGGTTACGATATGTTTGGATTTGGTTACGCCTCGGTGGCCTCGGAATTATGTTATTTTAGGGGAAACCAACTTTATATAGCGCTCTATAGCAGTCATGAATTCAGGGGCGTAGCGAGCGGGGGGGTGGGGGTGTCACACCCCCCCCCCCAATAATTTGGTGGCTGTCGGCAAATTTTGGGTCTGTCGGCAAAAGGAGAAAAGGTGAAGAGAGCGGAAGGGGAAGAAAGAAGGAAAGCTGAATAGAGAAAAGGAGAACGGGAGCTTCTTTATCGGTTATTTCGATTTTCCAGTTCTTCATCTGATAAACTCATTCACCTGGCAATCCAATCACCCGACGCCTACAAGTTAAACACCTCTCGGCAAATAACTAATGATGTCACGGCCATCAGTATAGCTACTGTAGCCAGGCTCAGCTAGACGAGTGCCAGAATCGCCGGCAACTCAGTGAATGAAATGGAATTAAAGGCTTCCGTATAGGCCGCAGCCCACGAGTCGTGCTATCGTGTGACAACGTGTTGTTATTATCCTCTGTTCAGAATGATGTCATCGCAGATGTCATTCGTTCTCCGTGGAAAACTTAAGGACACGGATCACGAATTGTACACAATTTTTAACGTTTCTCGCTTGTATATCAATGAATGTTGTTATTTCTAATTACCGGAAAGTTTTCTGAACATTTTCATCACATTTCATCACTCATTGCGATGGTTTGAGCCCGAGAGGCGTAGGCAAAGCCTAATTACACTCACCAATGTTCAGCGATCAGAATCTGACTTCCTAATTTCAAGCTGCGATTTGTATAATCTCTTTTCCAATATAAGGTACCGGTATGCAATTTTTCTTCGTTATCCAATTAATTCTTCTTCTGCCGACTGCCATAAAAATAATATCGAAATGGAAATTCTACGGTGCCAAACTTACTTAAAATATGCACCAGATTGCATCTAAGGACGTTTCAAAGCTAAAAATTTTCCAAAGGGGAGGGGGACACCCCCTCCTCTTAAACCCCTCCCCCATTTCAGTCACCACTTCCAGACCCGTCGGCAAATCAAATTCTCCACACCCCCCAACAACAACAAAAACTTCACTACGCCCCTGCATGAATTGCTCAAATGCGAGAACAAAGTACTAAACGACTGAAATGTGGTGTTGACATTTTACAACGACATATTCGGAAGCAATTGTTATGTACAATGACGTATATATCAATTATTGTTATTCCATGTTCGGTGCTTACATTGCACAATGACGTACACGCAAGAAATTGTTATTACATGTTCGGTGTTGACATTGCACAATGACGTATACACAAGCAATTGTTATTCCACGTTCGGTGTTGAAATTGCACAATGACGTATATGCAAGAAATTGTTATTTCATGTCCGATGTTAACATTGTACAATGACGTATTCGCAAGCAATTGTTATTCCACGTTCGGTGTTGAAATTGCACAATGACGTATACGCAAGCAATTATTGTTATTCCATGTTCGATGTTGAAATTGCACAATGACTTACACGCAAGAAATTGTTATTTCATGCTCGATGTTAACATTGTACAATGACGTATACGCAAGCAATTGTCATTCCATGTTCGGAATTGACATTGTACAATGACGTATATACGCAAGCATTTATTGTTATTTCATCTTCGGTGTTGAAATTGCACAATGACGTATTCGCAAGGAATTATTGTTATTCCATGTTCGGTGTTGAAATTGCACAATGACGTATACTCAAGAAATTGTTATTTCATGTTCGGTGTTGACATTGCACAATGACGTATACGCAAGCAATAATTGTTATTCCTTGTTTGGTGTTGAAATTGCACAATGGCGTATACGCAAAAATTGTTATTTCGTGTTCGGTGTTGACATTGCACAATGACGCATACGCAAGCAAGTGATCTTCCACGTTCGGTGTTGAAATTGCACAATGACGTATACGCAAGGAATTATTGTTATTCCATGTTCGGGGTTGACATTGTACAACGACGTAGTCGCAAGAAATGTTATTCCATGTTCGGTGTTGACATTGCCCAATGACGTATACGCAAGCAATGTTATTCCATGCTCTAATGAAAGATTAAAATAAAACCCTGACAGACAGGAACTTCATACTTCCTGAAAATGGTAGATTGTGAATTCATTCTGACTGTAGAATCATATTTCGTCATCAGTATGAAAATATTTACCAATTTAAAGTAAGATTACCTTTTTTTCATGTTTAAGTATACAAAACTTATATATTAATAGACAGCGAATATTGTCTATTCTGTCATGTATAGCAGAATGATTTTGTAGACATTGTTTAACCTGTTTGAAATGTCAGAGAACGCGTCCTTTAAACTTAGTCAATCGAAAGTTAAATTTTCAATCTGTGACAGTGAACTGATTAAAACTGATTTAATTCGAGCCATTGGCACTGCTACATATTATCGAGTTTATGATATCGATACTACATATACGTTTCCCTCTTGACTTCCCTCTCAACGTTATATCAAATATCAAATTAACGCGGTCTTTAATATATTAATATACTTCTTCACTGCAGAGTAACAGTTAAAGCATGCAAGTTTTATAGTGAGCAAATTCCCATGTAAGAAAAACTACCTAAACTAGTCTAAAGTAGCTGAGACGTTGGCATGACGTATGACGTACGCATGACGTATGTATTTATATATGTATGTATGTGTGTGTATGTGTGTGTGTACGTGTGTATGTATGTGTGTGTGTGTATGTGACGCTTTGCTTGTAAACACGGTATCTCAAAAAGTTAAAGTTGGATGAACTTCAAACTTGGTATGTGGGTAGCCCTTAGTAAGTAGATGATCCCTATTGTTTTTCATGGAGTTCAAAGGTCATTTGAGGTCAACAGAGGTCAAAGTCTGAAAACCTTGTAAGCACAATATCTCAAGTAGTAAAAGTTTTTGGAATTTCAAACTTAGTATGTGGGTAGCCCTTAGTGAGTAGATGGTCTCTATCTTTTTTCATGGAGGTCAAGGGTCATTTGAGAGGTCACCAGAGGTCATAGGCGGAAAAAATTGTAAACACGGTATCTCAAGAAGTACAAGATGCTTCACCTTGAAAATTAGACTGTGGATTGACCTAGGATAGCAGATGATCCCAACTCTTTTTCATGGAGGTCAAAGGTCATTTAGGGTCACCAGAGGTCAAAGGCGGAAAGCCATGTAAACATGATATCTCGAGAAGTAAAAGATGCATGAACTTTAAACTTGGTGTGTAGATAGCCCTTGGTGAGCAAGTAATATCTATTGTTTTTCATGGAGGTCAAAGGTCATTTGAGGTCACCAGAGGTCAAAAGCTGAAAACCATGTAAACACGATATCTCAAATAGTAAAGTTGACTTGAGCTTGAAACATAGTATGTTGGTCACTCTTAGTGATTAGATGATCCCTGTTATTTTTCATGGATGTCAAAGGTCATTTGGGGTCACCAGAGGTCAAAGGCTGAAAACAATAACTCCCATTGACAGGGTCCGACATGTTTTTTTTTATAAATATGCTCATTTTAGGAGATACAGGGCAAAGAAAAAAATTTTGGTCACTATTTTAATATATGATAGAGCTATGTGTGCTCTATAGACGAAACTAACTCCCACTTCGATCGGACACCTGGTTCTTAAGTTATGAGGTGCCAACGTAACGCCGTCCAAGGTCATTCAAGGTCGCTTATGGGCAAAAATATGCCCACTTAAGTTAATTTTTGCAACAACTTCCAGTGACAAAGTCTGACATGGCTGATATATTGGGACATATTGTGAATGAAGTAGGTGCGCGTTTTACTAAGTAACCATTATGTAATCCAAGGTCACCAAAGGTCAATTATGGCTCAAAATGTGTTTTTTGGGGGCAATAACTTGTGAAACTCCAACTGATGGGGTCCGACATGGTTTTTCATGTTTTCCTGTTGGTCAAAGGTCACCACTGGTCAAAGTCTGAAAACCGTGTGAACACGATATCTCAAGAAGTAAAAGTTGCTTAAACTTTGTATGTTGGTAGCCTTTGGTATGCTGATGATCCCTTTTTTTTTTTCATGGAGGTTAATGGTTATTTGAGGTCACCAGAGGTCAAAGGCTGTAAACCTTGTGAAAACAATATCTCAAGAAGAAAAGTTTCTTGAACTTTAAACTTGGTATGTTGGTAGCCTTTGATGAGCAGATAATCCCTATTGTTTTACATGGAGGTCAAAGGTCATTCAAGGTCAATTGTTGGTTATAGTCAGAATAAGTAGAATTATACAGAAGTGAAGTTTGTTTGACCTTCGACCCTCTTTGCATAGATATGCATTACTCAATTCTGCAAGACTTGCCATTTCTGCTCAGCATTTCAGATCGTTAGAAATCTTCTACCTAAAGTTTATTATCATATGGGCAAGGAATCACTAAGTCTTTTGACTTTCTGGTCAATTCAATCTATCTGGTCACTACACTTCTAACCCCTTCCGTGTGGATATGCTATTTCATGCAATCAGGCCAGATGAGAACTGGGGGGTGGGGGTCAGGTCGGTTGCCACCCTGGGGGGATTATTTCAGGGCCCAAGAAGTATGATATGAAGAATAATATATTCTTATAATATGAATGGGGACCTAGGACCCAACCTAGTTTTTAACTACCCTGCATGAGGTAGGGGGGGGGGGCATAGAAGGGATTTAGGCCTAGGACCTAGTAGAAAGTTACTCAGATCACTAGAAATATCTGTAAAACGAAGTAAAGACTCTGTTTATATTCATTATTTCATCTAATGATATCTCGAATTCATTTAAAATAAAATCTCTTATTTGTCTTCATATGTTTTGAGTCCATTTGAAGGTATCTTTAATATTTTTAGGAAATATATCGGCATTCATTCACTTAACTAACATAACATACCGTAACAGGTTAAAGGGCCAAGATGGGCACATACAGGTGACATGCCCCATGGAAATCACAACCATAGAAAAGCCCAGCACAGGAATACACGCATAATATATATCTATATATGTATTTATATTTAAAAAAAATTAAACTACTAAATTAACACAACTGTTTAATTGAAGATATTTTTGGCATATTTCACGAGATCCAAAATGACTTGCCGTAAGTATGTTCGTTATTTACTATTCGATATTTGTTCAGGCTAGTAATAATAGCAAAGATTATGAGGGGAAGACGGGATGCTACGTCAAATCAAAAATAAAGGCTCACGGAGCTGTATAAATGGCTCTGAATTTTCATGTGGAAGGGCGCCATCACTCACCGCTAGCAAGTTATACCATATATACACTAGAGAACAGATTGAATGTACATACGACGGTATAAGCGGTGTTTGCTGCTAACAATAGAGCGAAAAGGTTTTGTGTTTGATTTTTGCGATCATTTCCCTTCATTCAATATTTATTGTTTAGCTCATTACTTTTGTGATTCTAAAATGCTGACAAAATGCACATCATGATCACGGCCTCTTTGAACTGTCATCGTTGCATCGCAGGCAAATTCCTGTTAATCATTAATACCTGTGATAAAGGCTTAGGTTCAGTGAAAACGAGGATTTTTTTAAATTCATCACACTCTTTCATTCTTGTAGTATGACAAAACATATCCACGTTATAACATAAATAGAAAATTCTATTTTATAATATAAATTAAGTTTGACCGTGCCGTTGCCATGAAACGTAAATAAATGAGTGACGCACCTTTGTTACCTCCAATGGTGGTTTCCTCGTGAATCGTATGTATAAATTAGATTATTAAAATAATGCTTACCACCTCCAAATATTTATTTCTAATATTTGAGCTCTTATCGGTTTCCTGTTATTGTGTCTTATTATATTTTAAAAGAAAATCATACCTCGATATTAATATAAAAAATATATTTTAAGTATTTTGTGTTTATTTGTTCATATTTTCTTTGAACAGCGCTTAGGAACTTTTTAGTATTTTGCGCTTTATAAATTTTTATATTATATTTAGTATAACATTAGCACCCATAACGGTTTACCTCAGAGCCAACTACACACCGAGTGATAGGGCTAATTTCTCTGTTCCGACAACGTGACATCATTGTTTCTGTATTACTGTTCAAAACAGATCGAGTGTCTCCTCTTCCCTCTAATAATCTTTGATAACGTGCTCTATTATTTAGTACAGCACAGCTGTGTGTAAGCCAACTCGAATCTAATCTCTGTTACCGGACCTAGCCTTACTATTGCAAAACAACAACAACAATGTATGAACAGAAGACAACATGAACTTAATACAGAAGCCTACATCTGCGACTAAGCCTAACAGTCATTAGCAGAGCAAATTGCCATTCCTAGAGGATCGTAGATGATAACTACTTGATCTTCTCTTTGCTCACAAACAGCAGCAAGATTTTGACCGCATTAGATGTAAGTTACAAGGTAATATAAGGAAAAGCCAAGTTATATGTTTTGATTTGATACAACACGTTTGGTTAGCCTAAGCTTCGAATATAAGTTAGGTTGACGTTAGGCTTTTCAAGCAGGTCTACCAAGCTACAAGCTATTCAAGAGAAGCACATGATAGCATTTCTTGTAAATAAACGGACATTAATATATTTCTGACGAAGTTGTAAAAATGAAGTGGAAAATCTTTGCCAACATGATGTAGACATTTCAGTTGGAATTATTGTCTGTGCACTGTAAATTGTTAGATTGAATGTTTTATCCTCAATTCTGGTACCATCTCAAGGAGGTGCCCATGAAAAAAGATTTTCACCCCACAAGAAAGAGGAGGCACCCCCAACTTGGATGCCTTCCCAAGACTGGGACAACATGTCCTCCTATTTAACCTAAACAAAACTTAACATGATGATCCACTCATGTTCACAGGTTGATGGTCGAAGAAAGAATGATAAAGGTATGGGATTAGCAGTGCCAGTTCCATAACTTCCTTCTGCACAGATACCACTAAATTACAGTACGATCAACATGATTTGGGGTAAGTTTATACCTGGATAGTAACTTGTTAGTCACCTGAAAGTCTGTTTAGATCCGGACAGAGCATGGATGTTAGTAAAACCTCAGATGCATGTTAGAAGTGGTTTAAGTGATGATCATGCAAAACAACAAGTATTTTGAAGGTTTAGACTGTTGGTTTCGTTTATCTCAGTGTGGTCTGTTAAAGGGTGTGAAGACTCGCGCACAAAGAAACATCTCATTCCGGTAATCTGACCTAGTTTCGAATGAGGTGTAACAGAAGTGTTAGACCCCACCATCGATCCCAGAAAATACACACACAACTTGCTACCGTCGGTAATTAGACACTAGTGTATAGTCAATACATAAAGCTACGGTAAATACCCACAACACAGTGTACATAGCAGTGATGGACATCTCAGGTCTAGATAAAAGATAGCAAGGTATCACGTTTCATTACTGTCTGCATTTTGTAGCTCCAAGAAGAAAACTTCACTTGCAAGCAACGGAAAGTTTACTTTTTCAGAGCGCGGCACGCGGTTTGGAGCGAGTCTCCAATGCCTTTAAGTGGTTCGGCTTCATTTTCTGTATTTTCTTTAGTTCAAACCTTAGTTTCAAGAAGAATTCAGTTCAGATGTCAGTTCCTCAGATCCCATCAATATTGCAGGATGAATTGTGAAAAGTTCATACAGATTCAATAAACTTTAATCATTCTATACAAATTAGGTAAATTTCAGATATTTGTCAGATTTTAGCAGAAAATGTATGAATGATATTCAAATAAGTACATAATATAAATAAAAATTGATTTCCGAAGTTACTAGGCTGTAGAAGTAAAGTAGTATTATGATCAGAATTTTATTATCAAAATTTGGAATATACTGTATAATACTTCAAGTGACTTTTATATTTGTCTGCCTTGAAGTTATTTTCTAATGAACAAGACAAATAATTTCACCTCTCTTCACACAACAGGTCTAACTCTGGAGCCGGGATGTATTTACACTAGGAGGATTAGCACAGAAACGCACCTATCTTTGGCTACTTTAGACTGCAGAGGGAAAGGTAAGACCTGTGGTGATAGGGAGATGAAGTGATCTCTGTATAATTAACAGTGTAGGAACAGCTGAACTTAGGGAAAGCTGAAACTGTCAATTTATACCAGACTGGCATACATGTGCGTAGTAATCAATAGTCAACAGGATGTGTCACAGGCGACATTCCTCTTTACAATGACAATGACAACAATTTATTTCCAGCAATTGTGTACAGTACATGAATGTTTAACAAAGTATAAACGAATAGTTTGATATACAGTATACAATCTAGAGAGACAGGTACAAAGAAAAAAGAAAAAAAAAAACATTCATCATGTTAATTGATATACAATATTTAAGCTATACAAATGCATGGAAAAGGAGAAAAAATGACGCACAATGCTTATCAGTCACAGAATGAACAAGTAGGAAATTCATGTAGTTAACATCTGACACACTCACACACATCACTTTCTAACCCCCCCTCCCCCCCCCCCAAGCACCCTATGGTACCCCTCATTAAGTCACAGCAACCCAACAAGTCTAGTGCAGTGTCTCAAGTGCTGTGAGGTGGGCAGGAAATTTAGTACCTTTTTTTGCACAAATTGTCAATAAGAGTACAACATCTCATCCCTGGCAGTACATTACATGTAGGGATGCTGAAATGTTTACAGTCTGTGGTTATCTTCGTGACTAAAGCTGGTCCAATTCCTGGTTCCATAATAATAATAATAATATGCAACTTATGAAGCGCAATATGCAAAGGCTTCAAAGCGCTTTACAAAACATAATACATAAAAACAAAGTTGTAAAATATTTATAAACAAAACCAATACACCTAACAAAGATAAAATTACACAATGTAAAGTAGAGGAAATATTAAAATTACAGTGTAAAACTACATCAAATATGTGAAAAACTACTATAATAAGTGTATAACTATTTTACAATAAACAGAATCAATAATAGCATAAAACACATAGCAAATATATATTGCACAAATATTGCAATGGAATTCAGTTATATAAAATGGTGACACTAAAACAGCCATAAAATAATTAATACATAATCCATAATTACAGTATTTGCAGGTACCGATCCTGTGAAGGTATCTCATGTCGTGTTGAAGACCAACGACTGCGAGCAGCTCCTCTGTTCTCTGGTTCAAGGGCTCGTGCTCCAACAGCAGTTGGATCTGAAAGTAATGGCCAACGAAGAAGTAGCATTCTCAAATCAAGGAAATTGTGAGTACCATCGATGCCCTGCCGACGAAATGAAAATCGGACGGGGAAAAGTTGTACAATAAAAATAACAAATTTATATGGAATATTTCCCAGAATAACTGCAATGTTGACTACTGGTGGAATTGTAAAGACTTTAGGCTTGTATATCTCTCTGAACAGTCAATATTCAGGGGGGGTGGGGGAATGCCGTTGCAACCGTGACATGAGTATTAGCGAAATGCAAACTAGCTTGCAAGGTTTGCATCGCCCACACGTTGCAAACATCAATTGGGTGTAATCAGTACAACCTCTCTTTTGACTATCTCTAGGATCAAAATATCAGTTCCTTTTAGCTATGTTTACCTGCACAGATTGTTTTAGACTTTAGACAGTCAGTACACCGGTTTCATTCTGTGTTTGGATGGATAAGTTTTGTGTAAAGGAATTGAGAGTCCATGGGTACCTCTATTTTATAGTCAAGTCAAAATTTAATGTGGTTAAGGCCGGTGCCTTTCAATCATAAGGTCCCGAGTTTGAGTCACTTCAAGATTAATTTTGTCGTCCAGTTACAGACTTGTTGACAATTCATAATCATGGACGTTAAATATGAATCTAAGAGACTGACTTCGGTCAGCTTGCGGCTTTGATGAACCAATGATGGCTTCTTTGCAAGTTCCTGCTTGCATGAGAATCTAATATACATATATATAATGTTACCGTTTACAGGTTGCGTCTACCTCACAGGCTACTCCATTGAGACAGATTTCAACGACTACAAACTGGAAGACAGCCCTTCTTCTGTTTGCCAATCAGTGAGAAGTATCTCAGCAAATCCGACGTCTGCTTGTAAGATATCGACTTTTCCTTATTTTTGGGGTAGTGAGATGCTGGAGGGAGTTGTTGGGGGTAGGGGGGCCGGGGAAAGAGAGGAATGACTTTGTATTCGAGCATCTGTGAGGATGATGATGTTTAAAAAACGTGAACTTACAATATTAAATTGTTGATCATTGTGGTTTTTGCCTCTCCTCACTCTCCCCCACACCCCTTCCCCACACCCCTCCCACCAAAAGTATAATAATAAATGATCTGGTAAATATTGGGGATGATGGTGGCAGTTGATGTTTTCTGTGGTATTTGTC
>KN887071.1:56545-70685 GCA_000934455.1 Apostichopus parvimensis
CTTCCCCACACCCCTCCCACCAAAAGTATAATAATAAATGATCTGGTAAATATTGGGGATGATGGTGGCAGTTGATGTTTTCTGTGGTATTTGTCAATCCTCACTGAGTAGATTTCAGCAAACTTGACATCCAAGGGGGTCAGTTCATCTGATAATTGTCTATGATTCTGCTTTCTCCTTCGCTTCAGATGAAAGCACCGCCTGGGAAACAGAAGAGGAGTTCAATGACAAGCACGAAGAGGATCCAGCCATGGCGGTAGAGGTGCCGACCGAATTGAGAGAAGAGGGCAGCGAAAGTGACAATGTCGACACTATCTCAAACATCAACGAGGAAGAAATTCTACCTGCCGGGGACGACAAGGTGGTCGGTACCGCAGGTGAGAAACTCACTATTGATGGATGAGTAAATAGGAGAGGAAGTTCCAATTTAAATCTATATAACCAACTTGGCATCTATCTCTCTGACTATTTTGTTTTTTTTTTGTTTTTGTAATTATATCAAATTCATTTTTGTGAACACCAAGGGGTTTTCAATAAACAAACCACAGACCAAATCTGGCCTGTGACAGCTTTCAATCTTGTCCTGTTAATTAATAAAAAAGAAAAAAACAGCCTGTAGTAGTCTTGTACCAATCAGCCCTAACACCAGCCTTCAATGTACATTGCTCAGTTTTAGGTGTGGGATTTTTGTCCTCGCTAGCCCTAATTTGTTCCAACCCAATGTGAATCTTTGGCCTCCGTAGAAAACTAATTAGACGGATGGTTCACGCTTTTGTTCCCTCCTATCTGGATTACTGCAACAGTTTTTATGTGAATTGGCCAATTTCTCCTAAAGCTTCCCTTCAGAGAATTCAGAACGTTGCTGCGCGCCTAGTCTCACTCCCTAAAAAGTTTGATCACATCACCTGTACTCCGTTCATTGCATTGGCTTCCCATCTCTCCGCGCATCCAGTTTAAGATCCTACTTCTCACCTAAAAAGCGATCGACGGGCTTGCCCCTCAATATATCACTGACCTACTTACTCCGTTGCGTCGGTCAACTACAGTTACGCTTCGTTCTTCCTATCATGCGCATTTGCAATTTACTCATGGTCCACGAAACTGCACTCGTTATGGCGATCGTGCCTTTTCTGTCGCTGCACCTTCTCTTTGGAAAGAACTCCCATTTCACGAACGTGACTCTCCCTCCCTGTGTATTTGCAAGAGACAACTTAAAACATTTCTGTTTGATTCCTAGTTTCTTTTTTTTTCCTTGGTTTCCTTTGTCTCTTTCCTACTTTGTAAAGCGCTTTGAAACGCTGTATTAAGCGCTATGTAAATGTAATTTATTATTATTATTATGCATGAACTCTGATTTAATGTTCTCACTGATCCAAGGGATGATGAGCCACCTCTGTGTTCAAGAATTTGGGAACAAATTTTTTTCCAGGGACCATATTTAGGCAACACTTGAATGGGTTGAATATTTTATGGGTTCCTAGAACTTCAGAAATACGTACCTGAATTGCTCACACAGTTGAACCTGGTATTTCCACACACATCAGCAGATGGGAACAATTCATTTTATACAGTTTGTCATTTTAATGGCCCTCATAGTGGTAGCGTGGACATTGTTATGCGTTTGAGATGTTCGTTCTGTTGATTCCAGTGTTTGCACAGGTTATCCGGGTACCCAGGTACCCACCCGACGCTCTACTACCCGGTTCCTAATTTGTTACCCGAATCCTTAAAATTTGTTCATTGAATGTGTATATTCCTTTTCTTTTACTTTGTAAGAAGTTTAAAAATGTTTCGAAAGCTACAAATTTTTAAAATAACAGGTTAATTGAAAGAAACAAATGCAAATTGAAATTAACAAACATGTATGAACATGGAAACATTGTCAGAGAAAAATACACTTGATATATTATAGCATTCAATTTGCAATTTATTGAAAATAGCTATACCAGAAGGTAAATAGACAAATTTCTGGGTACCCTGATACCCGACGGGTACCCGGATACCCGGGACGGATAACCGACCGGTACCCGGTAACGGGTACCCGCTTCTCAATTTTTGGTACCCGTGTAAACACTAGTTGATTCGTATGTTGTCATGTTGATGTCGTCATTTTTATCATGGTTCCTTATATAGCGCAAATACTATTAACTATATATATTCATATGCGCTTTACATGATGAAGAATAAAACAATAATAAGAAAGAATCTAAAAAACAAAAAAAAACAAATCAAGTTTAATTAAGTTAATAAAAATAGTGGATAAAAGAATATAATAATTACATGATAAACAGTAAAACAAATATATAGCAAGAAAACAATTTACGAATCAGAATTCAAGTGAATATCATGTTGATGTTACGGTCATACTGACTTTAACGGATATGTATTGTAGATGTTGGCCTAATTGTAAGATAATACACATGGTAACCATGCCGATCCCCCTTGATGACATTTGATCTTATCATATCGAGTTTAAATCCCTTACAGAGGAGACTGTCACTTGCCCAGAGGAAGAAGATGTATTCTGCATCGCAGTCAAGGAGGAACCAGATGATGATGTGGATGAAGGCCCTGTGGAGCTATGCAATGACCATCCCGAAGAAGTACAAGAGGCTCATTTTCCCTCTGATGACAGGTTGAATATTAACACGGCTGCTCAAGTTGAATTAAAGGAGCCGGACTCTGTTCAAGAGACCAGCGTTTCAGGAACAGGTGAGGAATGGACTCAGACAACCAATTTAATTCGTACTGCTTTTTGGTGTTATACTTCTTCTTTTTTTTAACCTGTTTCACATTGGACAAAGGTCATACTTCGCCTTTTAAGATTCATAGTTGTGACTTTTGTCTTGTGCAAGCATCTGACCATTGTCGTTGAAAACTGATTTTGTGTTTTTGTTCCCAGTTAACAGCATCACAAAGGTATGCATTTACGATGGCGTGTGTGTGCGTGTGTGTGTGTGTGTTACACCTTGCTGATAAACAGGATATCTCAGGAACTATATGCTGAATTTTATCATGTATCATATATGGTAGTGTGATAGCCAATGGGGCTGTAGATGTGTTTTAATAAGAAGTAATGTCATGCACATTTATGAGTGGGCTTGGCATAATGTAACAATCTTATAATGGCCATACAATTTGTTTGTTTTTTCTCATATTTGACATGTTAATATGGTTAGCAAGTATGTAAAGGCTCTTGTTGTGCATGTAATAGGCATGGTAGGCAGAGCTCAATGTTATTTTTGTTTTAAATTAGGAAGGTTTTAATTAAGACATCTCAAGAACTATATGTCGGATTCATGTCGTTGGTGGTAGTCTGATAGCTGTAGATGTGTCGTATTGTGTTTAGAAGTAATGTCATGCATATTAATGAGTGGGCGGAGCATAATGTAATATGTTGAAATGGCCGCAGTTTGACAACTTAAACTTAGTTTCCTTTCATATTTGTCTTGTTTGTACTGCTATTTGCATCTTGAGAAGCATAGGAACCATTTAGCATATTCATTTTCTGGTTAAGGCAAAGAATATCAAAACTTCAAGGTAGTGGATTTATTAATTTATATTTTTTAGAGATTAAATTATTTATACAATTTTATTTATTTGTCGTTCAGTGACATAATTATTTTATTTTTATTTTTAGAATCCTTAAGTCTATCCTTGAAAGGAAGACGACTTGCACAGGATCAAGATGAAATAAGAGGACATCAGATGACCAGCTATAGACACGAGAGTCACTCACCCTCAATCCTTGATGGTCAACCTGATAGTCCAAACATTTCAAGTGACCATACATCTTTGGAAGTTTCAGGAGTGGCACCCAAAAACAAACTCCCAGCTCCACATTGGAGGCAAAGGCAATGCGGTCAACAGAAAATGGTGTTCAGAAAGGCATCCCGGCTGTCGGGCTCCTCAATGAGCGGTGGGCTGACGCGTCTCAAATCCGGGAACAAGGTCCCATCCTTGCAAGTGGGACCGGCTTCATCCAAGAAGCACCACAGGCCTCCTACAGTCGCCGAAATGATCTCAAAAGTAGGCCACAAGAAGCCGGTGCAAGTCCCTACATTGCACTTTGCCGAGAGGAGGGGGAAAATCTCAGAGGGCCACGAAGGGTCGAGAGTGGAGCTATTAGGCAGGTCACCGCGCGATCTCCGGTTGCAATATCCGTCTTACGACTCGTCGGGGCGGGGGAATCGCTTTCAGTGTAGATACTGCAGCAAGACGCTGAACTGCCGTCGTAGCTTGATCCACCACGAGATGATCCACACGGGAGATAAGCCATTCTCGTGCCGGTACTGTCAGAAGTCGTTCATCCAAAAATCCCAGTGGAAAGTTCACGAACGGATCCACACGGGAGTGAAGCCGTTCGTCTGTAAACTCTGCGGGAAAGCTTTCTCGAGGTTGTACAACAAGAGAATGCACGCCAAGACTTGTAAGAGCTTTAACACCTCGTTTAGCATCGCCCAGCGAGAAACGCCCGACTGAATCGAGCGTCTACTGGTTTGGACGTCGCGGCTCCGGACGTTCACTTTGTTTTTGGATGTCCACGTATCGTGTGCCGTCAAATTAGCAGAGGCTGGTTAATTAGTTTTGTAAGCTCACCTTGCACACTATCGTCCTGAAATTTGAAAACGATGGTAAAATCTCAACCTTTTTTAGAGATGCAGAAACTTGCCAAGAACCAATGAAAAAGTAGTTTATCTAGCGCTGATGTTCAAAATCTTGACAGTGATATGGAAGGGTGGAAATTTTATCACATTTTTCAGTAAACATGTGTTTTGTTATTTTTCATATGAATTTATCTATCTTGATCAAGTGCTGACAGACTGCTACTTCATAATCGGCAAAACGTTTATGTAATCAGTTTATCAAATCTTAAAAGTAAACCAAACTGTTTCAAGTAATTTAATAGGGCCAGATCATGCACACACACACAAAAAAAACAAAAAAGAAAACACTTCCTCCTGGGCTGTGAAGGACAGCAGAAAGAATGTATTATGTAGTTAATGCATGTTACCATAAATGTCTTTCTAGAAGATTTTAGTGCAATATTTGTAATAGGCTTATTATCCTTAGACTTTTGAACTCTGTGAAATCATGTTTCAAGTACAATGACACATATTTATTGCTTGACATGTAATTATGTTTTCTTTTTTTATATTTAGTTTAAAGGAGTCCGCTACATTTGACCTCAGTTCATATTGTTTTTGGTGGAGGTCAAAGGTCAAAGCCTGAAAACATGCAAAGTCAATAGGTCCAGCTTTGCTGAATCTCATACTTGGTATGAAGGTGCCTCTTGATGAATCCTTGCTTGGCATTGTTTTTGGTTGAGGTCCATTTGAACTCAGCAGTAAATTAGTAATCAAAATGTGATTTTCTTGGAAACAAGATTACTCTGCAACAACAGCTTTGGTAAATCTCATAGTGGTCAAAGGTCATATGAGGTCATCTTTTACATTTGCTAGGAAGCTATCACATTCATTCCATGCTTGGGGGGCTTGGCAATATTTGTCAAAGCGGCCATCATTTCGTAAAGTTACTGTTATGTCCCAGCTTTTATATTTCAGACCCCCCCCCCAAAGAAAAAAATTCATCACACACAATAGCTGCATACTGGGACAGGCTACATTTAGTCTAAAGTGCCAAAATGAAATTAGGAGAAGGAGAAATTACACATTTCCATGTTTTTTTGTTTGCAAAAGGTTTCAAAGGGGACACCAACCCAACTACCTTCTTTTACTAGTGAAGAACATCTTCCCCAAGACAGCTAAGAACAATCTTGCCCTGTTTGGGTGATACCTTTGTTGGAAAGGCGTGTCTGGGAACCATTGTTTTGTAAATCTCTGATGTAATAGTTTTGCTTTGATCTGAAATGATCTGTAACTTTTGTTGCTTTGTTTCTTTACAAATTTTCTTGACTAAATGTTAATAGTGTTGATAGCGAAATCAATACCATCATTAAGTTATGTTGAGAGGCTCAATTGTTTTTGTTTTAGATACAGCATTTTCAAAACCTTCACTTCAGGTTTTCAAAACCTTCACTTCAAAATCTTTAGAAAATAGAAACATTCAAATGAACAAAGAAAAGCATACAAAAAGGACACGTGGCTTGATGATGACAATTTTATACTTGATCGAGTCTTCCCCTTGGGTGTGAAGAAACCTCAAATTTGTGATATCTCTGAAATAAAATTAGATGTCTCTTAGCTGTTTGGGAAGTCATTCATGCCAGTTGTCTCTATCACACAGACCAAGAATGATCGTTGAATTGTGTCTATTTTAGCCGTTGTATTATAGCAGTACAACAATGTAGTATGCAAGGTTTATATTTTGTGAATGCTAGGCGGGAAGTGGCATGTTGTAAATCCAACCCTCTGCCATTTTTAAGCTGGACTCTTTGTTTGAAATAAACAGAATGGTAATGAGAGTTAAATGATAAAACATGTCAATTTTAAGTGAGGTAATAAAAGTTCCAAATAACTGCTCTGTCTCAAAGCAACTTTTTGTGCTGGGTCAGCAGTTTTACCATATTTGCCCCAGGCATAACCCCCAACAAAATTGATCAAAGTAAGACACTTTAAGTTACTTATCCATCAAAATGAATGTATTTTATTGAGTACGGAACGGTTCTGCTCGATTCGAAAATGTGTGTAGCCTAGACTCTTTTTCACTTTAAATAATATGAATATATAATCACATGCAAAAGGTCCTGTAGGGAATTCTCACAAATTAGCATTATTTATATTTTATTTGCATGAATTTTAAATCAAACTTGACATTAAATAAGCTAATGAAGTGCATTGTAAAGAGATTTTTTTTTTAGTATCAAATATCAACTAAAACAATAAATGATGAAAACAAGCTACTATAATTGAAGTATTTCATTGAAGAATTTTTTTACGAATACCTTTGAAGTTAACCATTTGAACAATTTGGCAGACTTACTCCGACTGACTAATACTCAATAAAGAATTACTATTGATCAAACTAAGATCCCCCCCCCCCCTCTCGCAAAATTTTCCATTTTACCAAAAGAAGGTGGTTGAGCACGTGTAATAAATTGTTTGAATTCGGTCCTCAAATTTGGTCAGCAAGACAATATTAATCCCTTGTAACAAACAAATTGGAAAACTTCATCTTCTGCTACATCAGTTGAAATGAAACTTGGTAATTAACTGCAGTTTATGATCGAACTATATTATGGCGGGGTTTTAGTATCGAAACATTGGTTGCCTCTGTCATTCCCTTTTCATATGACTTCAAGTTAAGGCCTTGGACTATTTTATTTATGCCTAATGCACCCTTTTCCTCTTGCCCCTTCTCTATCCATTTGCATTTCATCATTCATTTTCCCTCTCCTTTATGCGTACCCTGGCCTTTTCCGCTCGACCCTCTCCTGCTATCCTTTCCCTGCAACCCCTCCCCTACCCCATTTCCAACTCCCCTTCCCCCTCTACCATACCCTTTTATTCTCGATCGATCCCAGCCCCTTCCACTCCCTGTCTATCCCATGCCTTTTTCCTTTCCAGTCCCTCCCTTCCTATAATGCTTCTACACCTGCTTGTTTTGTATTGGCGACCGTGTATTTTATATTGTATTTTTGTATTTTATTTGTATTTGTATTTTATATTGACCGTTGTATTTTACAACTTGGTTGTATTGGCGACCGAGTGCCTTTGGTGTACCTATTTTTCTACGACAAATTATTATCCATTCGAGATCTCTGTGTGGCGCACCAGACGTAGATTGTTGATCAGTTCAGTATTTAACTCGACAAATTTATGACGAAATCCCGCTATCTGGGAACTGTCAACCCTTGGAAGCAATGTGAGTGGAAGCTGATAGAGTACGTGCCAACCTAAGAAGTCATTATGTCGCTGGTGAAAACTCTTCAAATCCGTTCTCCGGTGTTGCGTGCATTTTCGTCAACCCTTAAAACTTTGTCATGGGCGCCTTCTGGAATAGTGGCGTCGAAGGTTTGTTAGTCGAAAATACCACTGATTTTTGGAGATGATACATTGTAAACTAAAATTTACATCAATGATGATTGAAGTTAGGTCTGGTTGCGCGAAACTTACTGACCTAGCCGACTACTATACAATTAGTAATAATCGTAAACAATACAATAGCCTATCTTTGGTGTCAGTCGCAACAACTAAAGTTACCAACTCGATTGACCGGCAAATAGCCTAAGCAGAATGATGTGGTCTGTATAGTGATACCATATCAGTCCTAACGTCAAACATTAGACAAACTTCTGTCCAGGCTCTTGAGGGCTTGTTCCTTTAAAAAAAAAAAAACTGCATCTGTTAAAATAAACAGTCTATACATAGCCTAATTTAGGCCTTGTCCTGACTCATAGCCTCGCCAAACTTTGGGTTTAAGTCAGTATACTATAAGTTTTAAAGGACAACAGATACCAAAACAGATACGAAATGTTATTTATTTGTTAGGCGAGAAGCTCAAGTCTTAGATGCACAGTCACTGTTAGAAGTAACATACAAAGGCAAAAGCACGACAGATGAGGCTGGACTGCCATAGGACATGGATATTAGGTTCAGTTGTGGTGATAGCTCTCATCACCATCCTTACCTTATGTGGAACATTTGACCAATTCAGAGTTGACACGGTAAACAGGTTGCAGCTTATTCACCTAGCCTAACTTAGGCCTATACTTTATAGCGTGGTGGTTCAATTATGGACATAAACTCTGTCAAGTGTCATTGTCACTAGTGTATATGTGATAGAGGTAACTGTCAGGAATAACTTTCTCAAGTTTACATTTAACATTACAATCATTAAGCCAAATATGCTTCAGTTTATGTTTTTCTTTATGATTATGTTACATTGTTAACATTCTATTGCTAAAATTCTTTATTCAAAATATGAAAAGCAAAATGGTTTGACATCCAAATAGCACTATGACATCATAGATTTACAAGATGACAGGTCACAGACACTAGTTTTAAACTTGGATATATCTCTAAAATGGAGCAAGATTTTGCTCAGCTCTATGGGGAGTTGTTCTTGAGTCTCTCTCATCTCTCTCATATTTGCTATTAAAGATGATGGGTTAATTGGGTTTGTGTCAGCTTGAAGTGAGTAATTAATGCAGACACTTCACATACTCTTTGAAGGTCAGTATCCCCCAAACCAGACTAGGTATTTAAATGCTCAATTGTTACACCACTTGCAGCCAAATGTTTCTTGTTTCGGTGGATAAGTTAATACATCAATACAATTCTAAATTGAAATTTCACCACATACCACTTTGCATACAAAGTGTTGAACAGAAATCATGAGCGGTTCTTTCATGAATTGTCTTTCAGTTACACACTTCATCGATAAAACTGGATGAAGAGAGAGATGCGGATCTAGCAGCTGAGGCAAGAAAACGAAGAAAACAGAAGCCAAACATCTTTATGAAGATTATAAACAAAGAAATTGAAGCAGATATACTCTACGAGGATGACCAGGTCAGTATCTCTGTAAGACATGGTCGTTATGTGTAGTGTCCCTGATAAAGGGTGGCTGAGCAAGGTCGGGTTCAGAGAGTAACAGTCACCGTTATGGGTAGGGTCCCTGATAAAGGGTGGCCACACAGGGTTTGGTTCAGAGAGTAAACAGTTTCTGTACGGGTAGTCACTGTTATGGGTTGGGTCCCTGATAAAGGGTGGCTCTACAGGGTCGGGTTCAGATAGTAACAGTCACTGTTAGAGCGGTCACCATTTTGGGTAGGGTCCCTGATAAAGGGTGGCCGAACATTGCCGGGTTCAGAGAGTATAGCTTCTGTTTGGGCAGTCACTGTTATGTGTAGGGTCCTTGATAAAGGGTGGCTGAACAGGGTCGGGTTCAGAAAGTGACTGTTATGGGTAGGGTCCCTGATAAATGGTGGCTAAACAGGGTCAGGTTCAGAGAGTAACAGTTACTGTTCAGGCAGTCAGAGATCAGCCAGACATCATGATATAGCATGCTGAATATTTTTTTATGAGGTGTAAGCCTCTCGTGTACAGAGCGTAGACTGACATACAAAGAGATAGATAACATGCAACTAGACCCATTATGTAATTTGCAATCATCCCAAAGTGACAGAGAGGGTATATATTCCTCAATATTTCTCATTAAGAAAGATGTCCGAAGCAGCTGCTACTGTATTTAATCTATTATTGTAGATTTTACAAGTCATATACAGAAATAAATGTTATATCTGAAAACAAATCCAGAATTCTGCGTAACTTTGATGTACTTAATTTTTATGTTATCTCTTGTTTTTTCTTTGTTTTATGGTAGGTACTAGCTTTCAGAGATGTCAACCCAGTTGCTCCAATACATTTTTTAGTCATACCGAAGAAAGAAATTCCTCAAATAAGTGACGCCACTGATGCTGATGTCGAGGTGAGGTTTAAGAGGATGGTTTTAAGAGGATGATTTTAAGAGGATGGTTTGTAGTTTCATTGGTTTTTGGCCTTTAAAAAGAGGAAAACTCACCGTGACCCACCAAAGAGGTATCTAAGTATCTTGGTCTCAAATTTGAATCAATTCTTCGAATTTTTTTCTATTTTAGTTGATCCAAATCAAAATAATAACTGACTAGATTTGTTTATCAAGTGATTATAAATAAGGAGGATAAATCAGAATTTCATTTCACCTTTCAAATCCATTTTCATATTTAATGGTATTAACCACATGCAGACAACAAACTTGGAAACGTTCAAACTTTTGGATGATTTTTGTCACAATTTTAAATGAAACTTAACTAGTAAAATTAATTATTTACATTGGTAGTAATTTTAATAGAGCTAGGAAATTGGAAAATCTACAAATTCAATGTCATATTGTCTTATTCTTTAACTGTAGTCTCTGCAAAATAACCACATCTAACACTTGGTCACCCTGGGTACGTGGGTCCATGTGGTTTGATATTTGACTGCTCTTAATTAAGCTATTAATATATCACTTAGGACAAGGGTTCACAAACAATGTATCATTAACCATAATCGGGATGCAGAAGATTTTTGATTAGTGGCGCGATTCATCCAATGGCGGAGTTAGGGGTATTGTTCAGGGGGGCGAGAATAGTCTGTAGGGGCTCTTTCGGCACTATCTAAGCGGAGCGCCACTACAGGTTGGCGCGGAGCGTACAGAACTTTTTTGAGTAAAGATACTCCTTAGATCGCCGGAAATGACCCTTTCCGGCCCTTGCTAATTTGCAGATAAACGAAGAATAAGTAGGTGTCATCGCCATTTGTGACAACTCGGAAGTTTATATGGGTGGTGAAAGTACATGCGCTTCATCACAATCCCTGTGGTATCTTTGTGAGTGCTCATGTTTTCGAATAAATTGATCGAAAACCCTGTACAGTTCTTGGAAATAGTTTCGTACAACCGAATTAAGTGCCGATAAATTAAAGACCGTCGTACGTTAGCACATTTTGTCAGAAAATTACACCAACAATATGTGACAAATTTCAATAGGTAGATGAGAGTGCAATAAAAAAGTCAATAATCGCAAATAAGTTAAAAGTGGTAAAAAGCTGAAAAGGGCGCCAGCAGTCCAGCATCCGCCCCCTGACTCTATGGACGCTCCGCCACTGGATTCATCCAGTCTTTGGAAAGTTTATTGTACAGTTTTTGGAACTCGTCGAAGGAGATCTATGAAATAATTTATTTGAAAATCTAGTCCAAAGTTCCAAGATAGCTTTTATACATTCTGTGCATCAATTCTGAGAGATGATGGTCTGATGGGTTGTGGCTCAGCCTCCATAGAAGATCTTGGGTTGTGCGCCCTCAAGTTTACAACAGATGACTTAGGGTGAAGTCACTTTTGATTTCCCTCTGCAGGTTTCATTTCAAGATTATTCTTGTCTTGAAATTCATCTCTTTTTTCTTTGCTTTTTCTCTGATAATTATTTTCAGGTGTTGGGGAAGCTCTTAAATACTGCCAGGAAAATGGCGGATAAGGAAGGATTAGAGAAAGGCTATCGTATCGGTAAGTGGGGGAAGAAAGACCGAAGATTGACGCATGAAGTTAATTAAAGCCTTGACAAAGGGGGGTGGGCAGAAAAGGGGGACTACAGCCCAATTAGGTGACCCCAGAGAAATGTGGGAGGCAATATAAATTGAATTCACAGTGAAAGCAGTGATTGACTTTGTCACAGTTTGTACCAATGGGGAACTTGAAGTATACAACTTGAAAAACAGCAGTTTTGTAAGAATTGTAAATTTTTTTCTTTAACTCTGCTGTCCTGAAATTTTGACTTCCCAATGTGCGTTAAAAAGAATTCAAAATTCACGTCACACTTGGTAACGTGTTGCCGGTAGCAACCAATATATTGCCTATGTCATAACAGGAATATTGTCACAGTGAGAGAGGGTACACCTTTATGTAACAATGATATAGTAGAGCTAAACTAAAGAAAAGTATGGACGGTTCCTGTGTAGCTTCTAAAAACAAAAAATTAAATTAAAAAAATATTAACCTTTTTTTATAAATTTAAATTTTAAAATTTAAATTTTTTTTAAGAATTTTAAAATTTAGCAAAAATTAAAAAAAAAAATCAGGACTACAAACTGCTACTCTCCACTGCTGTTGTTTGTACAGCAAAATTCTTGTAACTTCGCTAACAGAAGACATTTCTCTGTTCTCTCGTCACCAGTTATCAACGAAGGAAAGCACGGCTGCCAATCGATATACCACCTCCATGTCCATGTGATTGGAGGACGCCAGATGAGATGGCCCCCAGGCTAGAGAAAACTAGGAGAAGAACTATGAAACAGTCAAAATCTTTGAAACTAATTTAGAAGCAAAAAGGAAAAAAAAAGCAAACACTAAACTAGTCTCCTTTTTTTTCTTTCTCTCTAAAAGTGCAGAACTTTCTTTGATGGTAAATTTTTCTTTTAATTGAATTAAAACAATATCTTTAAAATTCCTATTACTCATTACTCACCAAATGATCTGTATTAGAAAAGTGATGATTTTCTTCCTGGATAAAAAACAAAAAAATATTTTGATCATTAATGCACCATTTTAGGTCTTTTTTTTTTTAAAGAATTTATTAGAAAAAATATGCATTTCAATATGTGTCAAAAGATGCGCACTTATAACGTTTGCCATGGTCTGCTGTGACAGCTTGGGTACCCAATTTTATTGCAAAACCTCTCTTTTGTTCTCACTTATACTGCTTTAAACTGAATGTACTGTTGAAAGCTGTATGGAAGCTTGCATTGAAACCTTATCTTTAAAATTACGAAGGATAAGCTTCTTCCTCTGCAGTACTATACGTTATATTTTCTGTGTCATCATCTTGCTAACCGTGACTACAGCAAAACAGACAAAATCCTGTACGTTTGCCAACGAAACCCAAACCTGATGGTGTTTCTCCTCAAGATCTTTCCATTTCTTCTACGTTTAGCAGGGCTGACTTCAATTATGATTGAAGTGTAAGCTAAAATAACTCTTTCAAGATTGGAGGCAACCATTGAAGTTTCTACGACAATCCGTGAAAGGTTGGAGAGTCCAGTTCAGTTAAGATTTGCAACACAAAAAACCCAGGACCAATACATATAGCTTTGTATAAATTTCTTGCCCTACAAAGGTGTATCTACAAAATACAACTCACGCTGGTATGCTTCAGTCAATACTATGTTTGATTGTGTGAATTAAGATGTAGCAATTTAATAAAAACAGCACCTATTGTCTGTGGTCTCTGCATTTTTTTTTATTGAATGTGTCTGTTCGTCAATCTTTTGCAAACTATCTGAGCTGTATGGTTTCCTGTGGGGAATCTTCCTCCCCCCCCACCACCTTCTTCCCCATCAGCCTCCCCCGTACCCACCAAGTCAAGTTGAAAATCTGGGAAATATTTGGCACACATCGACAATTTCAACTTCTGTTACTAATCCAGAATTTACTTAAGATACAATAATACAATATTTGATATTTATATAGCGCTTTACACCAGCTAGGTCTCAAAGCGCTTTACAGACGTTATATTACCCCTGGTCAATGATAACCTGTCCCAGAGGCAATCCCTCCAGTCGGCAGCAGTTATATAAGCCTGCGCCCAATGACAAGTTACCTCACAGGTACCCATTTAACCCCTGGGTGTAGAAAGGCAAGTGAGATAAAGCATCTTGCCCAAGG
>KN887073.1:5257-22036 GCA_000934455.1 Apostichopus parvimensis
TCGGTTGGAATGCAAGCCAAGACACGAATTAATATAATTCAACGGTTGATTCAAAGGATTGTTTTCTCTGATTTTTGAAATTTAAACAAAAAATGTTGACTGATGCTTATTTAACATTTGAAAGGTTTACGTTTTTTTCACAATTTCCTAAGGTCACCTACCTACTGTACAATGATCGATATAACGTTTTTAAAATATCTTACCTTTTATGGTGAAGTGCTTGACATGGCAGTTGTCACAGACGATTGTGACCGTCTTTTCAAAGACCGATGCAGACCGTGGTGAAAATGTAATCTAGAAGAGGTAACCGAGGAGAAACGAAAGTAGAAAATGGACTGGGCACTCGCACACAAAAATATTAAAAAAACATATTAAAAACAAAAAAACATATAAAAAAAAATTGTGATTTCACATGGAATTGTATGCTACAATGGCTAAAGACCATCAACGTATCATCAAACTTTGAAATTTCTTTTACTTTCAAGTTCAGAATCTCCTTTCACCGACAGTAAACTGTAGTATTTGACCCCACCCCCACCTCCCCCTCAATGACATTAGAGTAAAATGTCTAAACCTTACTCTTCAATAAGAAAATAAAAGAAGAGAATAGAATGTCGAAAAATTATGTTTCGGAGCAATAACTTGGATCACTTTTTTTCTTTGTAAAGTACGGACGAACCATGGTGGTACACCAACAACTGAGGGTTGCATGTTCTTCCTTAATAACACCCTCCCCACCCCCCAAAACACCTGGTGCAACCCGTACTAGAACATATAGAAATCATGTTAACATCTGTGGGGAGGCCTTAGCTTTTTAGGACCAATTTCGCATGTATGATAGCATGTATGAGAGCATATTTACACACATTTTCATGCAGGTTTAAAACATAAAAAAAAATGTACTACATGTTTGGAAAATGTTTAATCTCTATCTGTGGCAAACCTTAGACCATCCAAACGTATGAACAGCAGTGTATAATTCTATGTCACACAAATCCCTGGGAATATTTCACACATTTGGATTGCTCACCAGATATGTCAACCTGTTTTCTTCAAAGATTTTCCCAGGGAGCACCCTGTGGGTAACGTGTGTCAAATGGTGTGAACGTTGCCAAATTTGTGTCACTTTTCACCAAAATCACACACTTTAACAGAAACAGAAGCCTGGGACTTCCTTGTACCATTGACTGGTTTTCACACATCTGAAGTTGGACCAGTGACACCGAGATTTTAACTTTTTGCAATGGCAATGTGCACCGCACCTTTACCTTAGTACCCTCTTAACCGATGCTTGGATAAGTATGACATTGCTTGAAACTGCCACTTAGTAAACATATCTTATTTCTACAAATTTGGGGGCAAAATGAATCAGAACTGAATGTGTATTTACTTTGACATGAACAGAGATGTAAATATGACACAATTCACGACATATATCAGAATATATTGTACCAGCCAAGGAGGCTGTAAACAGTGTCACTGCAAGCTGAAGACAAAAATTCTAGTTAAAGGTCAGATGTGATAATTCAAAATGACTTACATAGAGGGAGATGGCATGACCAGCCTGTAGTTCAAACATTGCTGGCTGAATCAGAAACGGAGGTAGCTCAGTCTTATCACCGGCTGACACGGACTGCCAAAAGAAAAATGTTAAGATTAGGGGTAAGTGGAGGTCCTAAAAAGAGGTTAATAAAAGTACTTAGGGAAACCAGGCATGGATCCAGGGGCTTGTGGGGTATGACCCACCTCGCACCCGTTCCACCCAACCCTCCCCTCCCCAAACTCATCCCTCTTCCTCCACATTTCCAACTTCACACAAACATTCAAAAGTAGTTATTAGCATCAACTTGCATGTAGACCTAATTATAGACCGCATTTTGTAGGCTACAATACCTCAGAATGCAACATTGGATGTCTTAAATGTTAATTTCTTCTTTGGAAAAGTTTTGGGGTGGGGGGAGGAGGGGCATGCCCTCAGAACCCATACATAGGGGTGAGCTTTACCAACAGGACCATGCCTCCTGCTGTATAAAATCCTGGATCTGATGCCCAGGGACGCTATCTTTCATATCAAAATCTTTAGTATCTGTGTTACAAGTCCAATAATTGAAATCTGCTGTACTAGTTTGACTATAGATGTATTGAGTTAATAAAGAGCACTTGCTGGTAATCTCTTTGTAGAAAATGTAGGATGTAGCAAATACATATTAATTACACCTAGGATGTAGCAAATACATAGTAATAACACCTAGGATGGAGCAAATACATAGTAATAACACCTAGGATACAGCAAATACATAATAATAATAACACCTAGGATGTAGCAAATACATAGTAATAACACCTAGGATTTAGCAAATACATAATAATAACACCTAGGATGTAGCAAATACATAATAATAACACCTAGGATGTAGCAAATTAATAATAATAACACCTAGAATGCAGCAAATACATAGTAATAACACCTAGGATGTAGCAAATACAAAGTAATAACACCTAGGATGTAGCAAATACATAATAATAACACCTAGGATGTAGCAAATACATAGTAATAACACCTAGGATGTAGCAAATACATAATAATAACACCTAGGATGTAGCAAATACATAGTAATAACACCTAGGATGTAGCAAATACATAATAATAACACCTAGGATGTAGCAAATACATATTAATAACACCTAGGATGTAGCAAATACATAGTAATAACACCTAGGATGTAGCAAGTACATAGTAATAACGCCTAGAATGTAGCAAATACATAGTAATAACACCTCGTATGTTGCAAATACATAGTAGTAACACTTAGGATATAGCAAATACATAATAATAACATGTAGGATGTAGCAAATACAGAGTAATAACACCTAGGATGTAGCATATACATAGTAATAACACATAGGATGTCGCAAATACATAGTAATAACACCTAGGATGTAGCAAATACATAGTATACCAAAATATTAGTTCATTCATCTGCTTCTTTTATAAACCTACTTTTGTGAAAATCCCAAATAACATATTTTTGTAATAGGAGTGGGTGTATGTCTGATACATGTATCAGATATATCATTAAGTTATCACAGAAATTTGTCTTTAACGGTCTCTCACTGAAGAGGCGTACCGATAAATTTCCCTACCTTGAAACTCGTAGCCGGCCAACAGTCTCTGGGCATCACACAAAATCGGCCACTACCTCCTTCGTTCTTGACCACAAATTCTCTGGTGACATTTCCACCGGTCAGACAGTACCCACAATCGATACAAGAGGAGGGCACTGAGGATAACCATTAGGTCATTAATGTCAAAGGTCAACAAAATTGCTACTAATAACTCTGTTAAAGCTCATGTTTACATTACAGGGAATCATTTATCAGGCATCCCATAGTGGAAATACTTTTCAAAATGGTCAAATTAGCTATTTATACAAATGCACCGAACAGAGCATAAAATAGTATTTTTCAGTATTTCACAAGAAGCAAAAATTGAGTAACCTGAACATTGCATCACCAAATGAGAACACTGAAATTAAACAGCATGTATTGAGATCAAGAAAATTTGCTCCCGCATGTGTCCGAATAATGTTTTGAACAACGAAACTGTTAGTAAATAAAGGCAGGACATGGAGTTAATGTATCCACTTGGATTTTACATTCGAGTGATCTCTACAAAACGGCCAAAAAGCAAAGAGTATATTTTCATGAACTTTGTGATTATTTTGTACATACAAGTGCTAAAACAAGACAGTCATGATAGGATTGGTTTGACTGTGTTTATTATAATGGCATGCATAATGAGGTTAACATTTAAAAAGTGATGTTAGACATACACACAGTGTTTTATACTGGCGACACTAAATAACACTTCAAAGTTCAAGCACAGGAAGCAATAGTAACCTTGCCTGTGGTAAATAAATTATTTCTTAGTAATAACACGGAAAGTACACATATTCAGGATACATCCCGTGGACTTTTTACAACATCAAAGTTTAAAGTCTCAGTACGTGTTTGCCAAATTTATACTTTGACCTTTCCAGCTTACTGCACTAAAAGCTCAGTGAAAATGACAGTATTCTATGCAATTTCCATATCAATATGCATTATTTTTACTGAGTTATCTGTCGTTAAACATTTTGAGCTGAATCAAATTCGCCAGATTTATAAACAAGTCCGTAGATTCTACAAACTTCAATCAAAATTTGCAAGCCCGGCCCAACAGATCATGCGCCAATCAAATTTCTCTGTTTTGTTCACGACCGTTAAGCCTAGGACTACTTTCGTGTCTAGCCTGTGTTAGGCCCCTTCTTTTGAATATTATCTTTCTTTCGGTGTTACCGATGGAGCATGCAAAATTGTGTCATTTCCTTCCATTGCAAGGAATAAACAGGTGTTTTCAGACGTTTCCTTCGTGGAATTGGGTAAAAAAAGTGAAGGATACGAGTATATAGGTTACATTTGTGTAATGAGCATGCTGATATGGGCGGTCACAGTGATTTGACGTTAAATCGTGCGCGCCATGGCTTTCTTTCGATTGCGACAGCTTTTCTCCATTAAACCCACCTGGTCAGAGTGCTTTTAGAATAAGAAATACTGAATCTGCTTCGGAAGTTTGTTTTCCGAAATTCATCAGCAAACACGTCTTGAGACTATAACCAACCCACTACTTGTAAACTTATACATGTGCCATAAACCTGGACATGTGTTATGTGCATATTTTTTCACTATATAATATATAACACATATACTTATATCCCTCTCTGAAGGGACCACATGCTACTCTGTTGTCTCCCCCACTTCCTACCTCCCCACCACTTGTCCACAAGTAAAGAAACCTTGCTATGAGCTTGTTGCCCAACCAAAATCTTCTGGATGCGAGATGACACATATATGACAAATGATATGTTTTTAATACCCAAAGTGACTTACAGCTCAACACTGGGGGCAACCTTTTGCCCTGCAGTTGGACCACCACTGGTTGCGACGACTGCGTCTGTACTTTGAGTTCGTCTTCAAAGTCCATCAGAGAGTCCGGCATGAAGCGGATGTTGTACTGACAGCTCATCCCTGGAGCAACGATTCCTTGCTCTCCTGGAAATTTACCTGCAAGAAGGAGAAAAAAGAGAATTCTTTCGGTTAATTCAAAAGAAGAAGCGGTTTTATACCAATTGAATTTTTAGTAGTTTAATCACAACCAGCATAATTTCTTCCACAAATATGACATCGAGTGTCTGAAGTGTTAAGAAAGTCATCATGGTTTCCCCCCCCCAAAAAAAACACCAAAACTTGACTAGTCCTACCAGTCTCACAACAGACTTTATTTTAGCCTAGCCTAATTTTTGCATGCAAGAATCAAAGCTGACTTTATATTATTTATCACTATCTGCTGTGGCTAGCTACGGTACTAGTTATTTGTGACTCTTTGTTTTTGTTTCATACAGAATATGTCGCTCAAGTGTCTTAATTAATGAACCTGGAAGGAAAAGGAAAAATGTGGTAAAAAAAAAAAAAGGCAATTTGCAACAGTACTTTTTACTTGAGGTTGCTGCACTATTTTAGCCTCAGTAAAACATTGCTTACTTTCAAAACAACTTATATGGTCACGCACAGTTAATTGTTACTGCACCTGGGAGATAAACGATTAGCTATAATGAATGGTCAATAAGAACTTCTTCCATTACTTAGAAAGGAGATTTTTAAGTTATATTCCCCATTTTCTAAGATCAACATTTCGAGAATAGTTTCATTATCACAGCACATTTTGGCAAGCAGTAAATTTCCTCTACCATCTTTCAGGTTTCTTTATAATTTTGAAAACAATTTTTTTTTTTTCTCTCTTATCAATCGCTTAAATCGCTCTAATTCCGAGGAAACGTAACATATTTCCCCCTTCCTTTAATTCCCCTCGGAAAAACAAGGAAATACTTTCTTCGAGAGAGAGAATAGCGATCCGTAAAGGCAAGTGCTGTGAGTACTTTTGACAAATTGGTAACGTATCTTAGGTTTAGATGAGAAAGCCAACTGTCATATCACGGTACATAAATGAGCTTGTGAAAGACAAAAAGTACACATGGGATTATTAACACTGTATATATAGTGCTAAGGAGAACCAAGCTCTTTAAGATGTGGGTCTATATGCCTCTCAGTATATTACGGTCATGGTCATGTAAAACAATATATTTTAACATTTATCATAATAAGAAAACCGTTGAAATAGATGATAATATAAGAAACCTCTGACACCCACCCTCCCACGCTCCTCTCCCCTTCCCCCCCACCACCCCTGGCAAAGAAATGACTATATAGGGGTGGCCATCGTTGGGGGGATGGTTAGCCTAGTTCATGGAGCACAGGGCTTGTAACTAATAGCTAGGTCACCGGTTCTTATCCGATTTCAGTAAAAAGCGTTCTTTGCTCTTTTCCAGAAATAGATAATTGCTAGAAACATAAGCTAACTTCATATATCTATTCATAATGTGGATAGGAGTTGTGTGTGTGTGTGTGGGGGGGCGGGGGAGGGAGGGGGGATTGTGGTCTTGGCACTTTTGGTAGTAGCATATTTTGGCTACAACATTTTACAAACGTTGGAAGGGCTATCGACTACATGCATTCCATCATCAATAATGTAACATAATTAGAAAACTCACTAGAACAATAACTACTGGAGACAAAAAATGTTTTCCATAAAATACTATTCATAGAGGGGATGAGAAGGGAAGATCTTGGCAGTAGCCATATTGTGAACCAAAATTTCTTCACCAACATCAATAAGGATTATATCTAGTAAACTATTCTTGAAAGTCAATTCCAACATATCCATTCTATCCAGATTGCAAAAGCATTCAAATCAAAGCTAAGAGCTAACTACAAATTTGGAATTCCCCAATTTGCATCATTTTTTACATAATCCATCAGGGCATTGTTTACCTGCTACAGCACACAGAAGATAAAAAGGCTAGATCAAATAGACTATATTATGCTAGACAAAAGGAACAAATGCATAAAAGTCACTGGACTTCTTCACAAATACCCGAGTAATTTGGTTTCTGGTCATTTTATTTTTCTTTTATTATTTTTATAATATCTAAATTAAACTTCCTGTTGCAATGAATAACCTTCAGCTTCAAACTGGATAATACAATGCAGACTGCTATGAAGAATTTCAACTAGTGGAAATTCACGTTGAGTGCGTGCAAGGCGCCAACTAAAGGTAAACATCAAGAAGTGACGACTAGAAGAATAAGTACCATATGAGTAGACAATGAATTTTAAACAATGGGAACTCTTTTGTTCTTCACAAACAAAGGAACCAATTTGGCACACTAACATATGTTTGTTTAAGTTTTTTTTCCCCGAACTGCACAGTTTATATAAAGAGTAGTTAAAAGCTTTCGTCAATGTTGCTAGGGCAATAGTGACCTATTTGGTACACAGTGGAGATACGCATAAAACAAGGAACAAAAAATATGTTTTTACAGTATTTCCTTTAAATGATACAGTAGTTAAGGAACCAGTTTTTCAGAGTGAAACAATTACTGATAATGAAACAAGGAAGTTACAAAAATACTAAGTAAGGATAACAAAGTTTGCTAAGAAGTTTTGGATACAAACATTTATCAACAAGCCTGGGGTTTTACACATGTCGCAATTTTATGGCTATTAGCGGTCCGAACTGTTAATAATGGTCCTAAACTCAAAATAGTAAATGCTTGAAAAAATGAACATTTATGGCAAAAAACACTATGTTCATTCAATTTTAAGTGAGCACATTCACTATTGTTTTCGGTTAGTGTTCTTATATGCAAACTACTAAGTTAAGTTTTACGGTATACCCTTTAGTTCTAACCGGTATTCACACTCATAAGCTTTGTGTGGGTTCTCCCCGGGTTCTCACTGTATGCACACTGTAAATTCATATATACTGAAAATACGTGACCGAAATATAGTTGTTGAAACTTCAAAACTATTTGCTTCTCTTTTTGGGGAGTTTTAAGGTAAAATAAAGATTTTCGCAAATATCCTGTTAACAAGTATTAGTCATCATCATTACCAAGATAAAGGACTAGATAGATCTAACGGGGGGAGGGTACCACCAGCCTAGTATGACTAACAGGGCAACTAGGCCTATTAGTAGTGTATCGATGCTATCACCACATTGGAATAGGAATCGATGTTAAGCATTGAAAATATATTATGAACTTTCAAGACTGACAAACTCAGTTGAAGGTGATATAACATAAGGAACAATATTACAGGCCAATCTTATACAGTAGTAGGATAACAGTTAATTTTAGGGAGTAGTTTGAATGAATATCTTGTCAAATATGGATAGAAAAAAAAGGTTCTTAACCTGTGTTAAGAATATCTTATACTCTCTTCCCTTATGAAAATGAGTATATTCCATATCCTGTACTAGACCGTTAAAAAAAATTTTTAAAAATTTAAAAAAATAAATAAAAACAAAGCAAGAGCAGTGAATATTAGGTGATGTTTTTAAACATTTTTATTTATTTATTTATTTTTTTTTTCCGTTTCATTTCAGATAAATTATCAAAAATCTATAAGAGTTTCTGAAGATAGTCACTTGATATGAACAGATGTAAAATCGCATAATTTACTGAAATATGATATATAGAGGACCTTGATGATAGCCAAGCGAGATACAAAGGTCATGTTTAATGGCCTGGACATCAGTGGTGATCATATCAACATTTATTAACGAGAATGAAGTACTAACCTAACCCGATGGCAAAGTATTGAGTTTTGGGGGGCAGCACACGAAGTGGACGACTCGCAGCCGAGACATTCTTCAAGTTGAGAGTGGCTTCGTAAACGTGACCGACTTGATACTTGGAAAACACTATCTGTGACGGTGTTGCGATGAAGACCACACTGGGCTCATTTTTACTGAAAGATTTGGGAAGAGAAGTCAGAAAACGGTTTTCAAACATGGAAATATATATCACTAAAAGTAGAGATTTGCTAATCACACGCAAGAGTATTGAAATTCAAAAAGGGATATTATAATCTTTATGTTGCTAATGCCCAAATTTACTATGCGAGCTGTCATATCTCCACCATTTTGATTACTTGTGGGCACATTATCATCAAATTTGAGTCCAAACTTTTCTTGATATCAATCATTCCGGTTTGAGCGATTGTGCCAATCACAGGTTTTTTTTTTTGCTCAAGGATAATTTTTTATCTCTAGTCGCTATGGTATATATGCATGAATCAACGTGACGCAGTCTTAAGCAGACTCCACACTGCCCAACTGATTTCGATCCAACTCGACTAACGTTGACCGCGTGTGCTTGCATAAGACTAACGCCCCATCAAGATTTTGGGGCAGAGACATCGGCTTCATTCTGAGAAATTTGACATGTAATGTTCACCCGACTGGCAGTCGGCAGTTTGTGACCGTTCACGACTGAAATATACCGAGTTTCAATAGTCACAAATATCAATCACTGGAAAAAATGATCTTGCAGATGACCTAAGCGAGCACTGGTCATTAACAGGAACAGGATTAGAAAAACCATTGCGATCGCTCATCGTTTGTTCAGTGTGGTGATGGACGGAGGGGGGGGGGGGGGGGTGTGGGGATTCCATGACTATCGAGTAGTGTCAGGTCACATTCAGTCTGGGTTGTGCATAGTCAGCTTTAGCCTTTCTCGACGATCTTGTCGTCTTCAGCCGCTAGGAGCGTGTGACCACCTACCTTGTGTCGGTCACGGTAGTCTTAGCACCACTGAGCTCATGAGACACAGTGTTAGCTTTGATCAATGATCTCTTGCCCTCGGTCTGTGACGGGGGTCGATGCCTCGGATTCCTCAAGAAGTCAGTTTTCTTGTAGACCATGGTCAGGTCCTTTCGATGTAACTCTCTCTCTTCTGGCGTCAGAGTTTCCTGCCAATTTTCTTTGCTAGCAACCTGTGGAAAAAAAAATATCACAAAAACAGAAGTTCAAATGGAAATTATGTACAATGGAGTTCTAGCTACAAATATGAGTAGGAATGTGAATAGGAGGAAAATTCAACTAGGGCTCATCAATAATTCAAAAACTCAACACATCCAGACAGGATTTGTGCAGAAAAACAATATGATCATTTCAAAACACTTTTTTCCTCAGAAATAGAAAAGTTGTGGGGAGGAAGGACTGGTTTGCATGTTATGACATATACTCTTTGGGATTTTGGTGAATTGTCAGGAATACATGTAATCCCAAAATTTGGTGATAGTGGGATTGGATATAGATAACAAAGTAGCACAGCACAGCACAGAGCAAATGCCTGACTGGAAAGGCTTTTCTCTGCTATTGGGAGTGCTCTTCTAAAGTTAGTAGTTAGTTGATCTGCACTTGGCATGATAAATTTGTTTCCTCTTTGTTTTCCCTTTTATTTCACAATATTTTCATAATCATTATTAATATCATATAATTTTTAATTTTTTCATAATCGGCTTGCCTTAGTCATAATGTATGGATAGAATGGGGCTAAATCTGTATTGGACTTGTCCAAGTCACAAAATACATACCAACAGAGTACCCCCCCCCCCAAAAAAAATAAATAAATAAATAATCAAAGTTGCCAAAAATAGGGAATTTTTTTTGCTGTCCAAGTGATACTGCATAATTATTTAAAAACAGGGGAGATATACTATCCTTCATAAGTATTCAAAATTCTAGATGTTTGGTGTGATGTTTACAATTCAAAGCAAGGAAACCATGGTGACATTAAGCAAACAGAAAGGTGATAAAAGAAAACAAAAATATTTAAAACAAATTACATAGGAAATCCTGAAACCTCAATACATCATTCGTGAAAGCAATCAAGAAGGATCTGCTTGTTTGTATTCAGCTCTATTTTGTTGTTTTTTTGTTTTTACAGTAACTGTCATATATTATTTTGTTTTCTCACAAGCAAGCAATGTTACCCTTTGTTTATTTTATATGTACAAAAATAACAATGCACTTTTACACATATTACTCTTTCGTTCAAATAAGTGTCCGTCTATCGAGGTCTTTCAAAGTTTGTTGAAAAAAAACAAGAAAATGTAGATCTCACAAGTACAATCTATTTTTGCAAAATTATAACCAAGGCTTGTTTTACCTGCGATTAATTTCTACATCCCACTTAATTCATGTACAAGACTTGTTTTCATTGTCATTGCATTGTTAACTGTATATTCAGTGTATTGTTTTATGACTTATTGTGAACAAAGGTCCATTTAAGAACCCATTACACCATACTTTAGTGGTCCACATACTCAAGTAGAAACTCTTAGTAATGCGATAAATCCCGCCCCCTCCCCCCCCCCACAAACACTCACTGTGGTCTCGAAATAAAATTTCTACAGATGCCCTGGATTTCCTTTTTGTTAGTAAATGAGTGACAAAAAAAATGACGAGATTTGGCGAGAAGAGAATTCAAACTCTTTTTTCCCCTCTTTTCCATGTTTTTTTGTTCTTTTCTCTTTATAATAGGAAACTAAATGCCATTTTCAAGTTGTAATACATATCATAATATCAATGGAAAGATATTCCAACACAGAGGTAAAACCACTTCCCCTTTTACTTGCTGGCATATACAACTACATATACACTCACCATACCAAAAAGAAAAAATAGCTATGTTGGCAAAAAGTCTTGCCGTAAACAATTATCTAAGACAGCGTTCTCGGTAGGTGACAGGATTCGAGAGTAACCGTATACATAGAAGCAATGTAATATGACCAGAGTTTAAGTCCTACAAGCTTAAAAAAAAAATCGAAGAACTAGCTAAGATCATCACGGGTATAGCGTACTAAATCCTATGACTCTGTAAATCTCATTTAAACGTAGGACAGTTACAGTACGTACAAAATGAATAAAAAATAATATTTCTTTCATCAGTGACCCAACATTTATATCACTTTGAATCTTAAAACTTAAGCTTTTTTCCCATTTTTTTTTTGTTGAAATCTTTCGTAAGTGCTTACTTTTTTCTTTGATTTTGTCCGGGCCATCTTTTTAATTTCCAAGGCATGGTCCATTCTCAACTGTGCGTGTTCCTTGTCGGCCGACAGGACACGTTTGGTCGACGTCTCCGTAGCTTCGGCATAATGCGGTTGGACGCCAGCTGGAAAAACAATGACAAGAAGAAAGGTGAGTAGTTCTTCTGAGAAAACTGGAACAGATTAAAAAAGAGTTACGGTCATGTTAAGACAAGAAGGAAACCACTGGGTTTAAAGAAGATATTTGTATTGTTCGAGTCTGAAAAGTGGATTAGGTCGCCGGGGATGATAAACTTCCTGACATTTGAAAAAATCGGGGAGGAAGACGGAGGAAAAGATCGTGAGATGACAAAAGCACACCGTTTTTCAAATTTGCAAGACCGTATTTGAAAGCGGTACTGTGAGAAACATAACATTTATGTTAATCGACAGACGACAGGTAATTAACTACTCAGGTGTAAAGGTAATGCATTAAACAGAGTTTATTACCCAATTAAAGATACCTGGTCACCATTTACAGGCTGCCTTATATCCTTTATTATTTCCTGCAGGTTATCCAGTCAGCCTTTTTTTATTTGGTCACCTTGTATTGATGACATTGAAAAGGTGATATGATTGCAACAATTTAATCCTACGTTGAAAAACACTGACGGCCTAGTCAGAGAGCGGGGGAGGGGGGAGGGGGAAGGGGGAGGGCTACAGTCCTGGGGGATTTTAGAATTAGAGGCCTGTGGAAGTCTGATGTAAAGAATAAATAAATTATGATCATTTTCAGAACATACTTAAGGAAAAAGTGAAAAACTTCAAGCAGGGGGCACACTGACATTACTGTTGACAAGGCTTGTCCTGACTCTTGATATCCAAGGTTCACATTGTTTTATGTTGAATGTGTATTTCAAGCAAAAATTAGATGTATACACTCAACAATACAAAAACACTCTGTTAGATTTTCAGGTCAGAGCTGCTACAGGTCATTTTATCCCTTTAGAGGGTGAGGCAGGGTTAGGGTGGGTGGGGGTGGGGGGTTGGGGGGGGGTTATTGCATAAAGTCCTGTTTGTAAAACCCTATAATTTATGTTGGCTAAACACCAAAGTGAGTGAGTCCCACTTCTTACTGCAAGCTCTCAAGAAAGGCATCCATTTACATTGACTTAAATTACAAGTCAAGCCCTATTTCAGATATTGAACAACAACACAAAAAATAAGTTATAAATTTGCTGATTTCTAAGTGAGATTAATTCTAAAATTTCAAAAGTGTGTGGGTGACAAAATTTTAAGAAATCTGACAGGTTTCACTCACTATTAATAATTATATCATTTGATATGAACAGCCACGAAAATGTCTTAGTATGAACAATTGCAATGTGATCATGAGCAGTATTTGGAGTCTTGGTAAAATTTGGAAAAGCTGCGGGCGAAAGAGAGCAGTTTTTTCAGATGCAATTACTACTACACAAAGACATTTACTACTCCCTCTCTCTTCACTCCCCCCCCCCCCCCCCAAACTTGTTACTAACTATACTCCGCGGGTTACCTTTCGGTGCATGGGCCAGAGGAGGTTCTTGTGTCGAGAAGTCTTCAGGAACAATCAAACCATGTTTACGAAGCAGATCGCTGTCAAGGCAGTGCTTAAAGCTGGATTGAACTGAAAAACAAAAGAATCACTACAATCCATTAATAAGACTTCAAATTGAAAAGTGTTTACCTATGGCCTACTACTTGACCACTGGTTTGTACTTGTAGTTACAAGTTTAACTTAGTCTGCATATCTTATTGTCTACACTAGTTTTTTTCAAGTTTGAATAACGTTTGGCCTTCTTATTAAAGGTCACTCGATCCTTTTATAAAGTCAGAGATTGATGCCTCCCACCACTTATGGAGATAGATAATCAATTCACTCTGCATATTTAGAAATATCCGAAATGAACTTCAATGCAATATTTACATTTAATTTGAGCTTTTGCATGGAATAACACAACAACTGTTCAACAACAAGCTTTGAAACAACTGGAAATAGAATTGAATGGATATGCTGTGAGTAAACGTTACAGAGTGACAGGCTTAGAAGACATGACCCCCTGGATCGTCACAGCCACTGGGGTAAGAAATATCGCTAGCCAAAAAACCATAATTGCAGCTCTATTTAAAAACTATCCATAAAATTCAGCATTACAACTAACAGCAAATATTTGAAACATTGTAGCAGAATTATGACAGTATGTGGTGACTGGCAACCTTCAGAATGGGAAACCTCTCGTCATTAACTTTGACAACGTGTAATTCAACGGGGATTATTTTCACATATTCCGACTGGGAAACTATAGAAAATGGCAAAAGAGCAAAGAAATTTATGGCTAGAGCGCGATTCCGACCAGTTACCTCTGGGTCACCAGCCCTTGGACCCAGAGGTCACCAGTTCGAATTCTGTTCTTAACTTCTAGCCATAGGTTTCTTTGCTCTTTTCCACAGTTATAAAATTGACAGCTAAAAGAAAAATTCTTACCAGGAGGAAGTCCCAAGTCGTGGTACATGTCACACTCTTTCGCAGCTTCATTTAGTTCCTTTTCATCCTCTGCCATCGATCTTGCTCGGGCCTGCATGATGTGCCGTTCCAGCATCGCTGCCTCTGCCATGCGCCTTTCTCTCTCGACTTGTACCTTTCAAGATGCAAATAAACCACACTTGATTTGCATAAACTGTATGTCCATAGTATCAGAAAATGTTACAGTGACACTGCTTGAAATTGCAAAATGCACACATTGTTTACTACACATGTGGTAGAATTTGTAGTCGCTATCATTACTCCTTAATATTGACTAAATCCACAGGAAGGTTGCCATTGATTGCAATAATACCTATTTGGAACAAGTAATTTAAGTAAGTTCTATTTTAACTCGGAAACCACTTCCAGTCCATGTTTATCATCTTGTCTATACGGTTCTCGGACAACTCCCCCCTGAACGAAAGTCACTCTCTACAGGGCAGACATGGTTTACACAGAGAAAACAGAAATAAATAAATATATCACTAATGCACGAGAGTCTCGCACAAAGATTCTCGTTGTTCGTATCTTTAACTTTGCAATTATTTTTTTCTCAGGTGAGTTGAGCCTGTTCGTTATGCTAATATAAAATAATATAGTACGCAGGCACAGTTTTTATTGGTAACTAGCGTTATAAAATCGTCCTAATTGGGTGCTCCCGATTGACAATTATCTGTGGGCCAATTGTCCAGGGGAAATTGTCCGGGGGGGGGGTTTCCAGGGGGAAATTGTCTGGGAGGGTAATTGTCCAGTGGGGAGTCGACCGGGATGGGTATTGTCCAGGGGGGAGTTTTCTGGGGTGGGAACTGTCCGAGCTGGGAATTATCTGGGTGGGAATTGTCCGGGGTACTCGTCCAGGGGTAATTGTCCAGGGGTAATTGGTCCGGGGGGTAATTGTCCAGGGGGGAGTTGTCCGGTCACCGTCTATACTGTACATTTCAACTTTTTGTATTCATCATTTCCCTAAATATGTGAATATGTTAATATTGCTAGCAAAATTCCCTCAAAGGCATGCAGGTGGGATGAACACAGTTTGATTTTTCATACTGTTTGCTTCAGTACATGATAAGTACCTCCAAATCACAGACTTACCTTCCGTAGCTCCTCCACATATTTTTCATGGTATGATTCATCGCCGGAACGAGATTTATTCAAATTTCTCACTGATTCCTGTTCGACAAAGTCTCTCGTAAAGAGGTCACGGAAAGTACTGGCAAGAATGTGTGTCACATCCTGTGAACTCCCAGATGAAGGCCTTTGCAGGAACATTGGGGGTTCCTCATGCTGAAGCTTACCCAATTTGGTTGTCATCTGCAAGACAGTTACAACAAAGACGTATCGAGATGACATAATAAAAGTAAGCAATTACATACCCTTATTCACATACAAATATAGTGGAAGCCCCCTGCTGCATATTAGCAATCTAAATAACCAGAATGAATTGAGTAAGCATAACTTTTCATAGGTTTTTTGTGTTTCTTACATAATTCCCTCTAGTGTTCATCAATAGAGATCCATTATGCTGCCATGTTTTATTGCCTAACTAATCCTCATGTATGTCGACTTGTCTACATATCATGTTGTCAGATTTTTTCTGTCATCCTTCATTAGGTAGCTAACACAGGTCTCCCTCTCATTGTTACTACTTATGATGGAACACTATCAACTTTAACTTAATCACTAGCCTAGCCTATACAGGTCTGTCTTTAGCCTACTGCCACTTTGCCATATACACAGCATATTCTTGACCTGGCATTTCCATTGCATATGTAGCTTTCTGTCTCACCAGTATTTTCAGGTTTAGCCTACAGCTTCTTTGCCCATTTACAGTCTCTTCTTAACTTACTAGTGATATAGGCTTGTCACCACTTTTAAATTTTTGTATACAGCTTTGTACAGTTGTATGGCTGATACTCGCGTACGGGGGCCGTGACATTCCGCCATCGGTACATTCCGCCATAAAAAATGGAACTTACCGCCATAAGAAAAGTAACATTCTGCCATAGCAAAAGTGAGTTTCGGCCATTTTACCGCCATGGCGGAAAAGAAGGTTTTAATATTTAACTTAAGTAGGCATAGGCTAGTAAAATAGGTATAGCCTAGGCCCTGTAAATAGGTATAGGCCCTAGGTATGGAACAAAAGAGTTAAGCCTATATTAATTGCTGATAACATTACTACTCTGAATATTCTATACTCCCTAATCCATCCTTACAATGAATTCTATCCAATGACTCAACACTCC
>KN887075.1:24474-39537 GCA_000934455.1 Apostichopus parvimensis
TATTTTGGTTTCATACGTACCCTGTAGCTAAATATGGGCTGTGTGCATATCACACCTTACGCCATGAATTATGAAGTATGGTTTGTCTAAAAAATACATAACTGCTATTTTTACGTTCATAGTTATCATTTGTTATCAATATTAATTTATTCTAATCAGTTTCCATTTAATTATCTTTCTTGTCTGCACATATATTTAATCCATCTTATATATCTATGTTACAGCAGTGTGAAGACTGCTCTGCATAACCAGGCCTAGACAAATGATATGATGATCAGTGTATCAAAGGTTGTGCTTCATTTTCTCAATCATATGACTGCCTCTTTCGTATGATCAATACATATAGTCAAGTGTAATCGTAATACCACAGTATGCATTGAATTGAAACCAATGTTAAAGTCCTGTTTTTACAATTGCAGTACATTCATTACGAAATATTCAACTTAACACATATAAACGTTTAATCTGGAGTTTTAGTGTAGTTCCATTCTGAAATACGTTAGTGAATCTTGAAAAGGGTGTGAAGTGGAAAAAATGTATATAGATCATTGTTTTCTATACATTCGTAGTTTTCCAATGATTCCCAATTTGTGTCAAACGAAGCCTGCGACCTTCCCCAAAAAGCGTATACAAAAACAAGTTAATCCTGGGTCTGTTACCGCTACAAACAATTGCTTAAACAAAAACAAAAAATCAATTTACTTTCCAGATGAATGAACCCCTACCCTACATTCTCGTGATTTGGTACACTACCGCCCTTTTGACAAACTCTGTACCAACCGACCAAATACATGAGAACATCACCTCTCCAGTCGCACCAATATGCGACGCGGAATTGGGTACCGCTCCCGGTTACCACAAAATGGGCGAAACAAAGCGATTTTTACAGTGACTTTTATCGACAATCGAGAGCCAGCGGGTGCCAAAGGTTCCAAGCCTGCTCTGATATACATTAGCCCTTTTGCTCCAGGTGACATCTAAAGGTGCTTTGTAGCCGAACCATATACCATTAACGTTGATGATCCGACCACGATGCACTTAACGGTATGTCCGTGTATCTCCAGCTACCAATGCGAAGGCTCTTTGTCTTGTTTGGATTCAACTTCGCCCCAGTAGCTCTCTCAAAATATATAAATCCTCCGACAGGGCGCTGAAGGAGGTCAGACTCGAAAGCTTACACATGACGTCATCTGCATATTGGATGCATTTTACTTTAGTCCTACCTGGCACAACGAATTGAACAAGTCTCATGTCCCTTTCTTAAAGTCTAGAGAGAGACTCACTAACAAAACATAACGTAATGGAGACAGAGGTCATCTCCCTCTGGCGCATCTCCCTCTATTCGTTAAAAACTTCCGAACAAAATCCATTAACGAAAACAGAGCTAAAACTGTCTTCATACCAAACAGATATCCACGTACGAAAATGTAAAGGCAACTGACAAGATTCCGAAACCTTCATTAAAAATATTGATCCACCATGTCAAAGGCTTTCTGTTGATCAAGAGAAAGGAATACACATTGTAGATCACTCTCAATAACCAATTCAGTCAAGTCGTGTATCAACCACAAGTTCTGCTGGATGCAATGACCCTGCAATGACAAGATGCGGAATGGTCAGTGCAAGTCGGTTGCACAAAACCTTAGTCAGCAACTTGTCTTATAAGTTTCATAAGGTTATTACGGCGCTTATTACGAAGATACAAGGGTTTCGCAGACTTGGGCAGCAAAGTTATCATGTCCAGACGGTGACTTTGGTTTAACAGTCCGTTTTTGCAGACGTCTTCGAAAACGGCACTGACATCCGGTTCAATTATGGCCCAGAAGATGCGGTACAATTCCCTTGGGAGCCCGTCCGAACCCGGGGACTTACCATTCTTTAACAGTGCCTCTAAAGCTCAACAGTGGTTTTTCTATCCCTTTAAACCTCATTGACTTCGTGGGGAACAGTTTTTGAGATGTCCCTGAGTAGATCAGCTTGTGCTCACGGAGCTAACGGACTGGTAAACCTCATCGAAGGGCGCTCCTCAGCCTCCACCGCTTCGACACGGGCCCTGACGAGGGCACCATGGTACGTTTAACAAGATAAGTCTGCAAAGCAATGACAGCCCGAGGGGTCGCAACAAAAAACCTCCGCGAATTTTTCACTCCGCCGGGCGCGCAGGTCATGCAATACTAACTGGCGTAGCGTTTGATGCGCAACTTGACATCATCCCACCGTGTGATGTAGAAGCGAAGGCCGGTTTACAACAGCTACAACAGTGTCATAGTCTGAGAGCAGACAGCTCAGTGTTATGCACCCCGAAAATTGTAAACTAAAGGGGGCAAAAACTTGATCTATCCTGGAGGCATCTTCTCCTTTGGGCCTCATCCACGTATACACCTGACTACATGGGTGCATATGCCTCCAAACATCGGCTAAAAGATGTGCCTAGTTGAATATGTCAAGTTCTACAATCAGGACAGCATCAGGACCGGCATACACAGAAGCTCCAAGTCTGTCAGAACCCGAGTCTGGGACAAGTCTCCGACCATGACACATGGTGCACACCGGGAAGAAAGGAATACAGTGTGACCAACAAATATCTCGTCTAGCAGAAGACTGATTGGGAGCTTACACATACAAAGCAGATATTACCCTGTGGATACTTGCAAATAATGCAAACCAATTGGCCCTTATGGACTGTCTCCACCCTAGTTGCACAACCCACCTGGCGAGGTGACAAAAGGAGAACAGTATCACAGAATGAAGACGAACCAAACGAAGCATGCAGCCCACCACCCCACTCATAAGCCCATAGAGGTACATCTTCTTCCAATATGAGTGTTTCTTGCAGTCGATCTCCATTGACTTACGATATTGGAAAATGCGACTGCGCTTGCGATGATCCCTCATGTAATTCAACCAAGTCGAATATTAAAGTGTATAGGCCATGAAAGGACAGAGAGGGAAAACTACGCCGACGACGATTCCGTGAGCTTCAAGCGCGCTCTAGACGACAAATCATAGTCTGAGTCGTCACTTGAAGCAGACCTCTTTAGAGAGGGTTCCCCCATCTCGTCGTACCAGCTCGTCCCCGTGGCACGTTTCGACTCGATAATCATCGAGCCTCCGGAGTCGCTGTCAGAGACATATGGATCTGGTGGTATCGTAGCCGGGGAGTGGGGACGGAACTAGACAAGGTTGTGGGGGAAGTTGGTGAAGACCTATTCAATTAGTGTGGGGATCTATTTCGCAAAATCGGTAAACAGGGGACAAATACTCAAAGTAGGCGATTAACATTTGTCTAATTTGATAACCAAAACACCCTACTGATGGTCATTTTAATTCATACATAATCTCTCAGGACTTAGCTACTAAGTGACATCCACATGATCTAATAAGATTTTACCTTTTTTTTACTTTGTTCTCTAGAGGACGAGGTGCAGATTAAGAAATCTGTTATCTCTGCTATTTATATGTCAGAATGCATTGGTCACCGTACTTGTATATTTTGTCGTAAAATATTAGCACGGGCGGGTTGCCAATATCACGTTCTTTTGTTACGACCTAACAGACTAACTAATACGGTGATATACAGGAGCTGATTTACACAGTTAAAAATATATTTCTACACAGCTTGCTGTATTCTATTACTACTGTAAAAATGGGATGTAATTTTTCCTATCTCCCCAGCCCACCGCGCCACCGGCCCACCGGGCATTGACCAAATGTCTGTGTGGCCAGTCCGCCATTGATTGTACCGTATAGTTCCTCGGCATTAGTCGATGTACTTCCAGACAATTGATATACCCATCGTAAGGTTCGATGGATAACTAATTTAAATGTACTTCAGGGTTGGGTCAATCTGCATATACATTTACAATAACATATTTGCGTGGGATTGATGGTAGGTGAAAGATGTCGTCCATACATTTTGACTTTTGACAATTGGTAGGTAGGGATCCAATCAATATCCTGGGTCAAACTTTGTTGAAATTTATGAACAGTTCTGTTTTTACATTTTGTTAACAGTTCTTACAGGTCTTTTAAAACTGGGAAATTATAATCTTCAAATAGATTAGAATATGTCAAAATCATTTCCATCGATAAATGTGCTAAATACATATTTGCAGGGTTTGATGTCGAAGGTAAAATGACACTTTGTTGAGGCGAAAAACAGCAAGAGGATCAGGTTTATTGATTAGAGGTGTTTCTTCAACATTTGCCTTCTGTTAAAGGAACATACATGATAACATATTGCAACACACTGAAAACACAGCAATAATTTAGCCAGATGTTGTCATAGCATAATTGGATCTACGATACACGATATACTATACATGATCCACTATAGGGTATCCACTGTAACAAACCCACTGTGCAAGATCCGCTATGACGATCTACAACGATACCTGATACACTATGCACGATCCATTATGAACCATTGAAAATACACGATGAACAGGGTTTTTCTTGGACATACCCACCCGGGCTATAAGTTACATACATACATTCCAACAATATTTCACAATAGCTTCTCTTCTGACATGTATTGTGTAACATTATCAAATGGATGTCAATCCAAAAGTTCTTTAAACTGAACCCCTACATATGCAACCTCTATCCGCACTTTTGAATTCTTGAAAAAGCCACCGTCAATATGGGACACTCTAGAATCTACAAGACTTATGAAATATTACTTCTGCATAGCATCCAAGTGGTACTATATATAACATCTTGACTGTTACACCCAGCAGGCCAAGTACTGTTCTAGTAAATTATTGTTACAGCCAGCAAACCGGTGCTATTCTAAGATATGACTGGTACACCACGTAAGCCAGGTTCTGTTTTAAGACATGACTGTTACATCCAGCAAGCCATGTGCTGTTCTAGTAAATGACTGTTACATCCAACAAGACACTATGCTGGATCCGAAATACACAATCGACTATACTGGATCAACTTGACAGGATCAGTATTCAAGATCGCTATGCTGTATCCACAACGCAAGATCCAGTCTACATGTTCGATTATACTGGATCTACTTTGCAGGATCAATATATACGATCCAATATGATGGATCCTGTATACATGATTCTATTTAAATGAGCCATTGTACACAGTCAACTATACATGATTCAATTTGTACGATCCAATTTACATAATCCAGTATACATGATCCAATATACAGGATCCAATGTGTGCGATACACAATATATGATTAACTATACAGGATTATCTATACACGAACTACCATACGTGACTCACTGTGCACGATCCAATCTACAACTAGCGCAAGCTTTTGATGTATAACAAAGTAATGTTAAATTGTAATATTTTAGTCTTGATAAGTGACATCATCTGCCATCAGATAATTTATTCCAATGAAAATAATTTCAAACCGTGTACTTGAATAAATTCAAAATTGTACCTTTCCGATGCAAATTTGATTCCACATCAACCAATATGGAGAAAGTTTCAAGTCGACAAATCTAAACACCATGTTTATGCTTCAAACACTTTGTTGTGCTTTAAAGAAATCAAAAGGAACGTTTGGATTGAAAATGTCGTTACTTCCACAGCTCAAGAAATCAGCTTTATCAGTGATAGAGGTTTACTCTTTGAGTGATGTTTTTTAACTACACTAAACCTTCTCAACATCAACACCTTATTCCCTACGTTCATACACTACGGCTCAGGACCAATCGCAAACGCACTTTCATTTTGTGCAAATACCTGTTTTAAACCTTAGTGTTAATGTTTATGATGTCGTTATTGGTATCAAAATGAACTTTCCTTTGGTTTCAGAGTGCAATATTTACAGGGAACTCTATAATGGATTGATATTATTTTGCCTAGTTGACAACTTGTTTATTGTTTATTTTCCTCATTCTAAGTTACGTGAGGACTTTTATGATCATCTTGATATGCCCAGAAGTGGCCTAGAAAAATGTAGATTACCGAAAAAAAAGAAACATACCTTCACTAATGTAAGATTTCAGAATATCCTTTGATGAGAGTTATTAAACACTGGGTAAATGTAATTTCCTCTTCAATGTCATTGATCCACGGCCATGAGAAGATCCCGGTATTGTAAGCTATAACGAGTTAGTTTTTGTGAAATATCAACATTCATAACAATCCAACTGCCGTTGACGAATTCAACGGAAAATAAAAGTCTTATAATCCGTTTTCAATAATGTCTTTAATATTGGGTATTCACTACCACAATATCTCAACTACTCGCATCGGACCATCAAAACATTCTGCTGAATTTCCGTGGTAATTTTGCTTTAAATACATCTAACAGTGTCTCATATACTGTTATACTTACATATCCCAAAGCAAATAAAATGTTTGCCAGCGTGTACACAATTAGACATTTAGGCAAAACAAGGGAAAAGCGAACACAAATGATAGTTTATAAGTAGGCTCACAAAGTTTCCATTTTTTACCAGACTTATAGAAAATAATGAAGTTTGTTGAGGTATATAACAAATGTGACCGAACGAAGTTACTAGACAATTCAAAGTAGTGACTTGAGTCTCACCCTTACCGCCTTCCCGTTAAATAAATTTCCTTCTATTACTACAACGCTTTTAATTCTGAGCACAATCAAACTAACAAATACTATGGTCGTGTATGGTAATGATTCACTATTAATAAGAGGCAAATTATTGTTGTTATGCAATGGCGTGTGACAATTTCTATCATAAAAGGTGACCTTTTGAATTGCTCAGTGTTATGACGCATATGGAATCCACCATTTGTTGCTTAGGGCACGATAATATTCTCGTCGAATACTCCCAAGATTTACGATAACGGAACGGTTTTCTATGACTACATATAAATATCATTAATACATCACGTGACACCTCCAACAGTGATGCAGTCATGTTTTTGGACAACACAACAAACTTTTAATATTTTAATAACCAATACACGTTTACTCGATCATTTGCTAATGGTGAGAACTGATTGAAACTATGCAAGAACTAGTCAATCGTAACGTTGATCTTTGTTAGGACTCGCAAGCCTTAGTAGAAAGAAATACCAAAGGCAGTTGTTGGTTCACCAGTGAACACACACTTCTTCAAATACTCCATTTGCTTCTCCCTTACAAGTAGTAAAATAATTAAAATATGTGAACTTTACAGCTGGATTTCCATAACACACACCCATAAATTCTTTACCATCCATGTGGTCATGTGCCGGCACCTACGTATCACATAACATACTGTGGCATGTGTGTGTTGCATACGGGGATTCTTCGGGGATATCAACAGTGGTCGATGAGTATAACCTCCAACCTGCCAACAAGGTAGAACTTCGGCGGAACTTAATTGTGAGAAGTTAAACCAGCTAACCGAACAAAAATACCCTTATTTTTTTTTTTGGGGGGGGGAGGGGGATATCCATGAAATGCCCATTGTTACTTATTTTTAAGAGGTGTTTGATCCGAAGTATCCCTGCCATATATACCAGGTATTTACCCAATACGTACATAAATTAAGTTATAGTACACTAATGCGACACATTGTCTATTAGATATAGCGCACATTCAACAAACTATGAATATGCAGGAATCCAAGACTGCGCGACCACACGTGCCTCCTCCCACACCTGCAAGTGTCATTTTGAATTATATACCTGAAAGTTGGAATCGATTTGAAGTAACAACCTTACCCAATCTTTTTCTGTCTATTTTATATCTTGTTTTCTATCTTTTTCGATAAAGTGAAAGAGAAAAGTTTCTAGGAGTTGTAACGCATACATCTAATCAAACCAAGGCAATATTTGGATACAAATGAAACTGGTCCTTGCAAGCACGACATTTTGATGCTGAAAGTCATGTAAACAAACTTCACGTGTGCAAACTTAGATGGTCATTATTCTTCCTATTGCACGATCCGAGAAAATATGACTATATCGGAGAGGGAAAAATATATTTGGGTGTGAACAAGGGAACAGCTTATGATAGTCAAGAAAACAGACACAAACACAAATTCAATTTATGCTATTAATTAAACATATACAAATAAAATCCAAATGTTTTCAGCTGAAAGAAGGGTTACGATTTCTTCTTCATTTGAATGATACATACTTTCTAATTACTGCCAGGCATTTTCTGACATCACCCAAATATGGTCAAACCTTACATATTATACAACGTGTAAGGGTGCAAAGACTGGCATTATGTTGGAAAGTTGCAACAGAGCAAAAGTTAGCATGACGAACTACTGTTGGTAGCGTCGATGGTACGTGCTTTGTTTGTAGTGTTTAGCAAAGACAACATCAACGTTTAATGGCAGTATTAAGTCATCATAGTTTATGCTTTAACAACGTTTACCCAGCACGTATATCTCCTACCATTTAGAGTAGATCCACGACTAACACGAATCACGTATTACGTCCATAGACCGATGAAGAACGGTAAAAGTGCTATATTCAAAACTTCCAGCAGTTAAATAGGGTTCCTAGGGTGAGCGGAATCCTAACCTCTACATTAATATATATCCCACAGTTAAGCAGTAATGTATACAACAGGGACGTAGCCAGAAATTGGAAATGTGAGGGGATGGGGCAGAATTTTGAAAGGGGCACTTCTCAAAATGGGAACATTATTACACTTTGAAGCGATATGAGGTACAAAGAAAATATTTGCCCAAAATGCCTCCCACTTTGCAGGAACTGAACAATAAGGAGAGCATTGTAGTACGTATATACGCTGACTTAGTAGGAACCAATTCGAGAAAAAAATGTGTCCCCAAATCTTCCAATTTTTGAATTTGTATTTCAAAATTTTGACTTTAAGTTCACAATTGTTCACAATTGTTCACCTTTTATCAAAATTATCATTTCAAAAGGCACAAAAAAATGTCAAAATTTGACTTTGAAAGTCAACATTTTATGATTAAAAGTCAAAATTTAAAGAAAAAAGTAAATATTTTGCAGCTTCCTTTAACCTGAAAAGAGTGCTTTAGTGATGTTTCCTGGGTATTATTTTCCTGGGTACTCAAGGGGGGGGGGGGCGATCGCTGGGTAGGTCCATGTTATACAGTAAAGTATAGGAATATGTTAGGATGGGAAGTCTTACTAGCCAGATGTTTATTAATGGAAGCGATGCTATTACCTATTGACAACGTCTTAACTAATGTACATCTGTTTTAGCAATTCAGTGCATAGTTCTATTATATTTATAAATTACTTGAATAACAGCCAACGGGTAAAATATTGGTTTTCAGAAATGTAATAATAAATTTGTCCTTAAAAACTAATACTGCTTAAATCTAGCCTCCACCTCTACACGTCATAGTCATTTGAACTTCCTCTTTTAGTTCATACCATTCGTTTTTACTTTGGAGAACCGCACAAATTCAAACAACCCAGCTAACCACGACCAATTCGCTCATAGTGCGTGCAGTCTGTCTTAGTCAATGATGTATGACGGTAGCAAGCAACAATGGTATTTAGGTGTTATTTCTAAATTGGTTAGTTAAACAAAGCAGCACTGATATTCGTCGCCCAAGGTAACGGAGACAATCACATAGAAATTATGTTATAATTATTCATTCAGGTGTGACGATTTGGTAGATCGTACTTGTGTGTTATAAACAGCACACTATTACACGTATATATTATAAATCGAAAGTAAACTTATAGAAAACCTTATAGTACACGCATCATACGGTGTGAACTTCCATTACATATGTACAACGATACGATTACACCAAAGAAAACGATATTCACTATTACGAGGAGTAACATATCACATAATAAGCTAGGTTACTTATTGAAGGCAAAGTTTCAAAGTTAGTTATTTGTACCTGTTGGAATATTTTATTTCATCTTTAATAGAGGAACGGTTTGAAATTTGGGGATATATACTTTATAGGAAACACTGCATTATTCGATGCTACCACCATGTTTGTTGTTAATTTATGAAAAGTGCCTGACAAGGCATATGCCTTCTGATGCTATATCGTTCATTACCCACATAGGTATCAGAACTGTGAAAAGGAGTATAGGCACATTATTAAAGCAATTGTTGATGACATCGTGTACAGAATACTGTAAATATATGGGTAGCATTAACAAGTAGTAATTGTCTGTACAAAAGTGGTTAAAAACAAGAGAAAGACATTTCTTTACTGACTGTTATTGTTGACTGAACACGATGATTAATCAGTTCCATTTGTTCTGCACTATATATTGCGTAACCGTCTGACATTAAATGTCAGTGTAGGAATGTAGAGGTTACTATACTACTGGAGAGTGTTTATTCAATTAACTCATCAATAATACATTTTCCATATATCTATTCTCATGCCTGTGGCTTCTTCATGTAATGATACATGGTATTTAAAGGGGGGGGGGGTTCATTAAGAAAGGTGAGGGTACAATACTTTGATTCAAAGCATGGAACAGTTATTTGTTTTCAAATGAGGTTGTAATCAATCCGCATTATTCATTGAGGGGATTAGTCAGTAGTAGAAATTGTTCCACTGGTGAGTAAACACACAGTGGGCTGGGAAAATAGTTAATATATGCTTCACAACATGCATTGGTGGCAACCTAATTGTTTGTTGTCGTTTGCATAACTGTGTAATCTTCTGGAATCGCCAACAATCTTAACAATATGTTTATACTGGAGGTTGTAGCAACGGTGCAGTGTAACAAAACAAGATGCAATATAAGTATAAACACAATTCTTTAGCAAAACGATTTCGAGCGAATAGGTGTCCTTTGTCTTGGTTTATTTCATTATATCAGTGCTACGTGTATCTATGAATTCAAATTGTTGACCAGGCATGACACGGTTCAGTAGCCAATCATAGTAGCGCGTTAACGGTTATGACTACGGATTTCTTGTTGCTGTTTACACATATGTACACTCTGCCATTTTCAAACGTTTCAACGGATAGTGTTACACCTTACCGTTGTCCCGCGTATTCTGTTTGCTACCACTCTTCTGAAGATCAAACCATTGTGAAAACTAAATCACATCAAAAAGTCTAAGTTAAGAGTTCAAGTTCATATACTGAATACGTTCAAATCAGTTACAAATACCTTTTATTTACCGAAGATCAATTGAAGGTGAAAGATTTACGAGACATTCTGATTTGTTTTTGTTTACTTCACGAGACGAGTGGTTTGTGACTGAAATGGCCACACGAATAGTAACATGGTATCTATAGTCACTAGTTAATGAAAACCATTGTAACAATGATATTTAACAACAATAGCGCGCTTATAGCAGTCTGATATTCTTGTTGTACAGTGGTCTGTGACTGGAATGTAGTCAAAATGGCCACCCGAATAGTAGCATTGTATCCTAGACACTAGTTTATGAAATACATTGTAACAATGGTACTTGACAACAATAGCGCGCTTCTATCAGTCTGATATTCTTGTTGTACAGTATAGATTTAACAAACATAATCCGCTTTACAACCTGCAAAACAATAACAACCCCGTCTTAACAGCCGAGAGGGTCACTACGATGTTTGATACGTTTTGCCTAACTTACGTACCATAAAGTTTAATATTTCACTGATTGATTATATTGATAATAATTGGTCTACTCGTACACTATGTGAAAAGAATGTTGCCACATAAAATGATGACTAAACAAAACGTTTACTCCAAATTCAGCATGTTGTAATGTTTTGTAGGTTACCGTTAAATATGTAATTCGACGTTCATTGAAATGGTGAGATGTACATCTTATTGGCAATGGTGTTGAGTTAGTTGTGTAGCTTTTAGTTGAAAATATACAACAGTATTGTGATGCTCTTGAAAGTCGTTATTGTATTTACTATAATCTTTATTTGGGTTGAAGGTATAATGTAATTATATTGAATAGCTCAATAGGGCTCCGAGAGTAAGCGGAATCCAACAATCTACATTTATATACACACATATAGATGGATGGATGGATGGGTGGGTGGGTAGATGGGTGGGTGGGTGGAATAATGGAATATGTGATGGGATATATGATGGGATATATGATGGAAGCGATGCTATTATCTGTTGACAATCGTCTTCACCAATGTACATCTGTTCATTATTCCGAACATAGTTCTGTTATACTTATAAATAGCTTGAATTTTAGGTGCCGGGAAAATATAGGTTTTCAGAAATTTCACATTAAATTTGTCCTTCAAGACTATTACTGATTAAATTCAATTTTCATCTTTACCCGTCATAGTCATGTGAACTTCCTCTTTTAGTCCACACTATTAGCTTCATTTTTGAGAACCACGAAAATGAATACAACCCTGCAACGTGATTGATTCTTTCATAGTGCGGTCTGTCTTAGCCAATGATGCGTGACGGTAGCGAGCAACAATGTATTTAGGTGTTATTGTACATCGGCTGCAGTTGTTAATCTTGTGTGTTATAAACAGAAAAATTAGTACACGTATACACTGCAAATCGAAAGATAAACACATAGTCCACACATCACACGCGGTGTGCGTCCAATATATATGTACACCCATACGTTTACATCATAGAAAACGATATTCACTATTACGGGTAGCTACATATCACATCCTAGGCTAGTGTTATGTAGTATGAAGTTATATCCCCATTACATTACTTTAAGCATGTATTCCACTTTGTCCTAAGAGTGACCACTTACTTCCTGTTCCCATGTTTATTCACCCCTCACCCAAATCACAGTCATATAAGCCCCCTTTGTCTTAATTCTACGATATCCTCATGCTTGACCACAGATGACAACCTGTTGCATCTCATGTGTATAAACATGTGGTTAGCCAAAGCCTTTTTCTAATGCCTTAGTAAATTATAAGTAAATATCTCAGACAAAGAGATTGTTACAAAGAGGTTTTTGCCCCTTCTCAGGAAGCTAAATGACTTAAACACTTTTTTTTTAGAATGAGAGAAGGACTTACAGTCCAGACTTCAGAGAGTGCACTTCAGACACTATTCTGGATCCGTAATCTACTTTCAATAATATCTCAAAATAAAAGAAAAGTGTATGTACTACAATTAAATCTGAGTATAGTTTAGTTTAGTAGAAAAAAAAAGGATCAGGAGGGACACTTAAGTCCCCATCAAGGACCCTATAGAGAGAGAAAAAAACTAAAGACACAAACACTCAGACCCGATTACAATGCTTAAAGTGCTTGTCCAAAGCATTCTTAAACCCATTGACACTACTTACAAGTACAACTTTCTCAGGCAAACCATTCCACTCATTCACAACCCTATTAGAAAAAGGTTATGCCGAATATTAATCCTACTGTGTGACTTTTGGAGTTTAAGACAGTGACCTTTGGTACACCTACTGTTAGCAAACATGAAAAAGTCGGTAAAGAATAAATTGTCGAAACCATACACAATCTTGAAAACCTGGATCAAGTCCCCACGTAAACTCCTAAGCTCCAGTGTGGTGAGATTCAACAGTTGTAACCGCCTATAATAAGGAACACTCTTTAAGGAACTAATCATCCTAGTAGCCCTCCTCTGGACCTTTTCAAGTACTTCCTTATCCTTAGCAAAATATGGGTTCCAAGCCTGCACATCATACTCCAGATGAGGCCTAACCAACCCTATTACCTCTTTTAGCAGCTTCAAGACAATGTTTAGAAGGTTGCAGAGATGAGCCAATGTAGATACCTAGGTCTCTTTCAACAGAGACCTCCTGTAACTCCACACCATTAAGATTGTATGTAAACTTTTGGTTACTACTACCAATGTGCATTACCTTGCATTGATATTAAAAAGCATTTGCCACCCCTGAAACCAGGAAAAACCCTTAACCAAATCCGTTAGAAACTTCTCAGAATCGCTGTTGGTAGAGACCTCAGATTACAATTTGGTGTCATCAGCAAACTTCTTAGCTGTACACAAAATATCCCCGTCGATGTCATTTATATAGGCAACAAACAACAAGGGACCCAATACAGACCCTTGTGGAACCCCACTAGTAACGTCCTGCCAAGAAAAAGCACAGCCTTTAATTACCACCCTCTGTTTCCTATTACCAAGCCAATTCCCGATCCAAGACAGTAAATTCCCATTGACACCCATACGCTTCAGCCTAAGTAAAAGACGCTGGTGGGGAACTTTATCAAGGCCTTCTGGAAATCCAGGAACACAACATCTACAGACTTCTGCCTATTTAGTGAGCTTGTTACATCTTTCATAAACTCAAGGATATTAGTGAGACAAGACATTTTTTGACAAAAGCCATGTTGAGACTCTCTGATCAAAGACTGACTGCTGAAGCGACAGACCATAGACTTTTTAACATTAGACTCCATGACCTTACAAACAACACTAGTGAGACTAACGGGCCTAAATTAACATGGCTTAGACTTATCACCCTTCTTGAAAATTGGGGTAATATTAGCACATCTCCATTCCTTAGGATTATAACCTTCATTCATAAATTTACTAAAAACCAATGAGAGTGGAACGCAGAAATGGTGTGCAAAAGTCTTCAACAAATACGGATGGATTGCATCCGGTCCAGAAGCTTTAGAAACAGTTAGAGGAAGCAGCTCCTTTAAGACAACCTCATCCAAAAATAAGACCGTATCCAGTTTAGACCTATCACTGCCCCCCCCCCCCTGAAAATCTGGAATACTACTCATATCTTCCCTTGTAAAAACCGACACAAAATAGTTGTTCAAAAGATCTGCAAGATCCTGACTATCAGTAATTATATTATCAGCCTGTGGTGCCCTAAGAGAAATAATTGCATCTTTAACTTTCTGCTTAGACCTGACATAAGAAAAGAAGGCCTTTGGGTTATCCTTAATTTTTAGGGCAATGCTATTTTCGAAATTCAAATTTGCATCAGAGACTGAGCATTCTACCTTCAGCTGATAAATTTTAAACTTGGTCAAAAGAGATTCAGATTTAGTGCTCCTAAACAACTTCCACATTCTACGTTTTTGCCTAATTGCACATCTAACTTTCTTATTCATCCAGTGAGGCATACTGCTTTTACGACGACGATTCTTCCACGGAACATGATTTTCCATAATGACCTTTAACTTATCAGCTAAACAAATCCAAGACTGAGAAGCACTCATATCTCTAAAC
>KN887075.1:39742-72202 GCA_000934455.1 Apostichopus parvimensis
CCTACTACTGGAACCATCTATCCAATTAATGTCAGGAAAATTAAAGTCGCCCGTTATAACAACATCACCTTTAGCAGCCTTTCTAATTGAATCAGGAGTATGTAGAATCAGGAGTATGTAGATTATATTTATCTGCTGTTAATTCTACTTATTTAATAATTCAGCCCTGAATTTATTGAGCCGGTGCACCCAACGTAACACTACAGGGAACTGATTGGAGGCAAAGTGGTTATTTTTAACCGTTATACTATTTTTATTTCATCTTTAATACAGGTACACTTTAAAGTTTGGGGATATATGCTATTAGGAAAAACAAAACAACATCACTTATCGTCGTAATTGACTATGAGTATGAAGTATTAATTTAATATACAGTCGCTGTAACTGTTTTTGTACTAACTGAGGACTGAAACAACAACATTCTCCCGAATTATACAGTAAAGCCCTAGTCCTAGCTGTAACCTACGTAAAAGTCAGTGACGCGGTGAGTTACACCCTGTCTATTTAGGTTTGTATGCATTTCAACTGTGCAGGAAGTGCAAACGGCTTCTAATACAAGGTAAAAGGTAAAAGGTCTAGTGAACTAGAAAGATAATTGTAGAGAGAGCGAAGTAATATATGTCACATGAATCTACGAGTGGCTGCGTCATTCGACTGCACTATTATTTAGTGTTAGATATATGGCTACAGAAGGAAAATGTTAGGATACCATGAATAACCAAGTCAGGTTCATCTAGTCATGAATCATAATTTAACGTGGAAAACATAGGGTTGGACTGTGCTTCATTGATTATGTGGTGTTAAATAATCGTATCAATCAGTTATGTTACGCGGCATAAGTACCTTGATGCTCATAGGTTCATAATAACTGTATAACGCAATTAGATAGTTGTTTAGCAGTATTCAATACTACCACCATGTTTATAAAAAGTGCCTGATAAGCCATCTGCATTACGATGCTATATCGTTCATTACCCACATAGGTATCAGAACTGTGAAAAGGATTATAGCTACTTTATGAAAGCAATCGGTAATAACATCGTGAACAGAATACTGTCAGTATATAGGTAGCACTTACAAAGTAGTAATTGTTTGTAGAAATGTGGTAAAACAGGCTAAAGACAGCTTTTACTAAATGTTATTGTTGAGTGAACACGATGACTAATCAGTTCCATTTGTTTAGTTTTCTGTATAATAGATTGCTTCGCCGTCTGACTTGAAATATCATTGTAGGTATGTACATGTTACTATAGGCGTGGAGAGTGCTTATGCAAGTTTCCCACCATCAATTAAATTTGTCATATGACTATTCCCATGCCTGTTGCTTCTTATGTTAATAATACTGTAGTTAAAAGTGGGGGTCATTAAGATCATGTGAAGGTACAATATTTTGGTCATAGCATGAAACAATTATATGAGTTTTTACATGAGGTTGTAATATATTCGAATTATCAATATAGGGGATTAGTCAGTCGACGATTTGTTTTCCACTGATGAGTGAACACACAATGGGCTGGTAAAAATAAGTTAATATATGCTTCATCGCATGCACTGGTGGCAACCTAAATGTGTGCTTGTCGTTTTCGTAACTGTAAAATATTGGAACAATCCTTACAATATACTTGTACTTGAGCGTGTAGCAAGGTTACAGTGTAAAGAAGACAATATAAGTTTAAATACACTGCTTACACGTGATATGCACCACCTTGCCCTAAGCAGAAATATTTTGTTGTTGCTAAGTGATTTCGTACTTCCTTTATCATTAGCAAAACGATTTTGAGCGAATCTTTCTCCTTTGTCTTGGTTTCTTTTATTGTATCAGTGCTACGTATGTCTATGAATTCCGATGATTGTTTAAGCATGGTACGGTTCAGTAGCCAATCATAGTAACACGTTAACGGTTATGACTACGGATTCCTTGTTAGGGATTACACACATATATACAGTATATTCTTTGCATACGTTCAACGGGTAGTGTAACACATTTTGTTGTCCCATGTACTTTGTTTGCTACCACTCTTCTGAATATCAACCATTTTGAAAACTAAATCACAATAACAAGTAAAATTAAGGGTTCAAGTTCATACATTGAATACGTTCAAAGCAGTTACAGAAATGTTTTATTTACCAAAGATCAATTGAAGATGAAACATTCAAGAGACATTCTGATCGTGTTTTTTTTTTAAATTTCCGAGACGAGTGATCTGAGACTGGGAGTGTAGTAAAAAATGTCCTCATTGCATCCTACTCCCTAGTTCATGAATAACATTGCAACAATGGTATTTGACAACATTATTGCGCCTCTATAAGTACATCAGCTTAGTTGAACAGTGTTGATTTAACACACATATTCCGCTCTACAACCTGCAAACCAATTACAATCCCGTCTTAACACTTTTTCTCCAGGTAACTGGAATTGATCAATTCAAACCTGATAAACTGCGACAGCAGAGAGAGGCTATAAGATGTATGACAAGGTTTGTCTTACTAACGTACCCTAAAGTAAAATATATCACTGATTAATGATGTTGAAAATAATTGTTTCACTCGCACACTATGTGGAAGGTACGTTGCCGCATGCAATGAAACAAAACGTTAACTGCAAATTCAGCATGTTGTAGTGTTTTGTGTGTTGACGATTAAATTACGTGATTAAGAGTGTTCACTGAAATGGTGAGACGTCCATCTTCTAAGCAACTATGTTGAGTTAGTTCTGTAGCCTTAGTAACAAATATAATACTTTACAAATTCGTGATTGCATGCACCAGAATTTGTATAGAGTTGCTCGCAGAAAGTAGGTATGTCGCTTGAGATCGTGTGTGAATGTATTAGGAAAGGTTGTGTTATATTGTGTGTGATTATAACTCCAAGCAGTATGGTGTTTAAATTGATCAGGAGTAAAACTGATAGTAAAAACACGGCCACGTGAAAGGTTTACTTCTCATTCAGGCAATGTAGTGCCCTGACATTTGAAACCATTACATATGCATCTCGATGTTAATGAAGTTAAGTGTGTTGACACACCTTTCCTTTGTAATATCATACAGTAGGTAAATACAGTTTAGGAAATCATTTGTTTGTTTCATGAGGAGATTGTTGACAATTTTAGATTGTTTTGTTTTATTTGGGGTATCGATGGACCGCAAGAAAATGAAAATCATGGAGACATTTCTTCTTGTCGTTACAAAGCTATTCGAGTTAACGAACAATGATAATGACATGGATACTAAGATCTGTCGTCATTAACATGTATCATGTGATTTATTTTCGTTTGGAAAATATTATTTTGTAGTACTTACTTATTTTTACACATTATTTCTATCATCCAGCATGATTCCATTACCCACCATTATACATATATTAGCCTCGATACTGTTTGCATGCTCTGTGGGGACAATCAGCATTGCTTTGGATTTCTTCAATGCACCGTCTATTCATTAAGGGTTAATCAACGGTGTACCGTGCGTTTATTGCAGGATAATGTACGACATGGGGTGTAACTGAAGCGATGCGTGAGGTCGTATGCGGAGTGCATGCATCCAGCGATACGGTTATACCCCGTGCGTTCATTCACACAAACACTAAACAAACATTATGTTTTTTATTTCAGAACGTTGCATTTTAATAAAAAACCATTAGAAAAAAACAGCAATTGTCTCGAAGGGCGGTCGTTCTATATTGGTATTCTATTTGAAAGTTTCAAAGCAAATGTAAACGCGAAAGTAAAATTACAATTATGATGATAATTAGGCTACATATTGGACAATTCAGTAAAACGATAAGACGCAAGAGCTTTTGCGCCTGCGTCCGATTGACATATCAACACAAGGATGTGTTCATTTCAAGAAAATATTTGCCTAAAACTTGACATTCTCTTAGGAAGTAAAATTGTTAAAACACGTTGTGATGACATCACTGTAATGCATGGAAGTTTGCTTATTATTGATATAAAATGTTGTGTTCACCGAGCAATGGAAACGTAAAACGCAATTGTAGAAGAATGTGCGTGCCATAGTGCATTTAATTCACAGAAGATTGTTGCTTATTAATTCTAAAACTGCAATGCATTACATCTCTTTGCTCAAACATTTATTATACAATTGTTTATATCGTATTCCAAATTGTCAAACAAGCACACTTACGAGTATCCGGGATATAGCATGTTCATTATGTATACAAAATATATTGATTTGGTTCGAACTCAAGTATAAAAGATATATAAAAAATATATAAAACAGACTTAACATGGTTGATATGCATTACATTCGAGAATGAACACATTTTATATTTCACTTTAATCAAACCTAACACTTTTAAAACTTGGGGTAAATAAAGTTACTTAAAATACCTTTTTGATATGTTAAACAGCTTTATTTCCAAACAGACCGTCTTCGCTTAAAATGAAGTCCGCGTAAACATTACTTCTGAGAAATATTTACAAAATGAAGTGCTTTGCAGATTGTATCGTATATGTAATATTTTTATCACTGATCTACTTAAAGTCTTACTAATTATTTTATAATAAGCCGGACGATTGAAATAAAGGAAAACATTGATAATAGTACATGTACATATCTATCAAAAGGAGAACGGTTTAATCAACCACCCAACATCACTTTCCTCAATATGATGTAGCTAGTACTTTAGGCATGAGTCATATAAACCTGTTCTGTTGTAATGATGTTAGCACACAAGGACGGATAATTAATAATTACAAATTTGAGTACCAGATATAATTTCAAACATATTGACACTAACAATAGTAACCCACGCGTAAAATAGTAAACAAGCAATAAGTTAAACTAAGAGCAAGATTGACTTGAATGTCACACAGTACTATGGATCCTCAGTATGTACGGTTAGCTCATTTCATTATAACTTAAACTGTACAACTAGCAAAAGGAGGGCGTCATTTCGGATACAGAATGGATTTACGGTAGTTATCATCACGGTAATTATACACAGTGAAAACAAGATGTACAAATCAACGGGGTATACAAGTAGGGCTAAATAGTTTTACACAACGCTGAGTAAAACATATATATCTGGCGACACAAAACCAGGTGTACTGATATACAAATGCGTATTGAGAAAATTTGGATCCGATTGCCAGTTTTATCGGTAAAACAAAATACAGGTATAATTTGTTACACCACACTGTGTAAAATGCATCCATGTTGCAACTGCGCTGCTTACTGAACGACAACATGGAAGCCATTTAAAGATCGAGAGCTGTTGGGTAATTTTCGGCGAGCACCGACCAAGCGGAATTGAAGCTACACTTTAAAGGTAAGATGATGTATTTCGTGCATCAGTACTAGCCTTTTGTGCGGAAAGAACAATATTTGAATAAGTCTTGAATTACAATGTCATCGTTGAATGCTCAAAGAAAACTGTTTGTGCGGCACTTATGTTTAACGATATGACTAACTGTTAGTGTTAGTCGTACGTTAGGCTAAGGTATTTCTAATAGTAAAGCGGCACGCCTAAACCATGTAGCTTATACCTCGTTTGTTCCTCTCTCCATTTTCAACTCATGTTCATAGAAACAGGGTGCACATTACCATTTTGTTCGTACTAAAGTTATTACTCATTCAGTAACGTATGAGAGTAACTTAGTCTAGGTCAGAAGTTATAGCCTAAGTTTAACCAACGTAGCCTAGGCCAATATGCCCAGGTCAATTATACATTTATATTGCATAGGATACCTCACCCAACAATACCATGTAGGTAAGTGATATAGCCTATGCTAGTATAACCAGTGAAACTAAAGTGTGTAGAGGCAGTTGTATTGCCGGCTAGGTGCAAAATTTCCACTTGCAGAATACAGTAGGCTCATAAGGCTCATGTAGGCTTATGTAGGCTCATGTAGGCTCATGTAAGCTCATGTAGGCTCATGTAAGCTCATGGGCTCGTTAGTAGGCTCAACAGTAGAATCATGGGCTCATTTTTTTTTGGGGGGGGGGGTAATAAATACGAACTAAGACCTTGGTCCAAGTTGGCTTAAAATAATGATTTTAGTTGTTTTACATTTGAACGCAGATGACTTTTGTTCGAAGGCTAAGCATTAAGTAAAACGTATGATAAATAAACATCAATATTTCTGCCTTTTTTCACAACTAAATGTTTTCATCCTCTAGTTGTTTTTATGCCAAAAATAATATGTTGTGATTACGATATCCATGAATGTTTATTTTACATATGCATTTTGCAAATGTAAAACATGTTCTTTGCCATTATTTTATTAAGCTTTTCAACAGTTTTAACTGGAAAATATTAGTCCTTTCCAAAGCTTACAGGATTGATGATGAAGTATTTGATTTACTGGATGAGGAGAGCATAAACAGATAGCCCCCAATCTCGGTCGTTGTTTAATATTTAAACATCAGTTCAAATTAAGGCACAACTCTCTTGTGTGTTCAGTTGAGTGCTATGTATACTTTTTATAAGTGTTTAAAGGAGTTTAGAGATGTAAAGCTGGTATGGAAACATTTCACTTTGCAACATGGAACAAACACAAAATCTAGAACTAAAATCATATGCAGCCAGTTGACTTGTTAAATGATATATTAAAATGGGTTTACATACAAAGACACTTATTGGCCAAACATGCATTATTGGCAGATCCATTTGATATCGAGCAAGAAGAACCAGGTCCGGCAGTTGACCAAATTCTTGTTAGATTTTATTTGATAAACATGATACACAACAAGTACAGGATATGAATGGTGGAGAAAAGGATACTTGTGATTGGGAAGTGGATAACCCTAAAACATCTGAACATACACAGGAAGTGAGAATGTGTGGCTTCATTGTATGTTGCTAGTCTCAATAATACAACGTTCACCTCTTCAGCAGTGCAAAACATTATTGACACATCTCGTCAGTTTATTTAGCTATAAGGGTATTGAATACTTTACACAGTTTGAAATGGAAGTGATGATGCTAGTTTAATCCTATTTAATTATTGTTTTCAAACTTGTGTTGTATTCTTTTTATAATATGTTATGGGTTTTGTGAAATATCACAGCTCAGGTGATTATTTAAGGCTTTATGTCTCCAAGCATGGTTTACTTAGCAGCTGTGATAATAAATGAGTGATGAGTTCAGTTTGATCTCATATAGATATTTTTCTGGTGTTTTCAACATTGTATTCATAATATTATATGTTAGATGTTTGTGATTTATCACAGCTTCTAGTTATTTTTTACAGGGCTTTAGGTCTCCAGCATGGTTTGTTCAACATCTGTGATAATATATGTGATTATTTGTGTTGCCTCCTATATAGATATATTTCTGGCGTTTTAAATCCTGGTTTTATTATTTCTAGTATAAGTATAATTTGTTTTGCTGAAATTTCACAGCTTATGTGATTATTTATTTACAGGGCTTTAGTTCTCTAGCATGGTTTATTCAACAACTGTGATAATATATAAGTGATGATTTTAGTTTCATCTTCTATAGATATTTTTCTGGTGTTTTCAAACTTGTGTTGTATTCATGATATTATATGATAAGATGTTTGTGAATTATCACAGCTTCTAGTTATTTTTTACAGGGCTTTAGGTCTCCAGCATGGTTTGTTCAACAACTGTGATAATATTTAGGTGATGATTTTTGTTGCCTCCTATATAGATAAATTTCTGGCGTTTTAAAATTTTGTTGTATTATTTCTTGTCTGCATTGTTGCTAAAACTGTATTGGCATTCACTTCTACGATTTGCATATTCTCTTTATGTAACAAAGAAATCGCATGTATTTCCTGATTAGCTAAAAGTTATTTAAAGAAGTCTTCATATATTTAATAAGTTTATTTTGATGTAACATGTGTTTTAATTTCTTTCTCTGAGAGCATAGGTGTGCTTGCCATAAAGCTAATGTTTGTTCCCACGTTGGGGACATATCGGTCTTGAAGTTGGTATACCTGTTGCAACCTTGCTTTACGCTCAAGCATATGGGATTGGAAATAGTTTCATCAAGTTTTTAAAGTGATTATATTTTACATTATATTGAAACATCCACAGTATACATGAAAGTCTTTTATTTACACAAGTGTGTAGAAGTAACCCCAAATAGTGCGCTATGATTAAGCAATTGTTTTGAGAGAAAAAAATAAAACATCTGTGGGTTAAAAACAGTGCCCTGTTTTAATTGGGTAACATTTACACATAATGGAGAACAAAAGGGAACATGGTCATTGTTGTGCAAAGTTTACGCAATGCAAAAATAAATGCTTAAACAATGGTAAAATAATTTATACATTGTATGATAAAGCATTACCCCAACTGAAGGTAAAACTTTGCCAAGGCATTAATGTTTAAAGTTTTACACATCTGTCGACCATGTTCCTATTTTACACCATGCATGTGTTCCCTTTGATTCCATTTTGAACAATAATATTTTAGTATGTAAAAACTTTGTTATTTCAATTAATCTGACAATCTCTATTATTCTTAGGGCAACAATCAAAACAAAATGGAACGAATAACAGTTATTTTTCAACGGTAAGCAGCTATATTTTCAAGTGTAACCAGCCACTTTTTCTCATACTGCTTGTCTGGTGGCTTTTGTTTATTCCTTTGGACACAGTAACAATATCATCATTAATAAAATGTATTTAAAAACTAATTGTTTAGATAGAACCTTAAATAAATGAAAATTATGTTCAATTTTCGTATAAAATATAAATGTAATCTCTCAGAGCCGTAAGCTGACTTTTATTTCCGATCGCACCATTTTAACACGACGAACAACATAAAGTGTAAGTCAGATAATGATGTCAAAAGGATAGAAGTAAAATCTAAATCTTACAAAACGTAAAAATTGATAAACAAAAGCGACTACGTGTTATTTATCTAAAGTTTGGACTTTTCTAAGCAGGTTGGTCTCATTAAAAGTGATAACTTTGAGTTGTTAGCTTTCAGAATGGGTATATGGGTATTATGATGATTTCATCTTGTATATCAAATAAATATATACCTTTGGTTGGGTGGCGTCTATCTTAGCGCAGAGAGCTCTATGTCCGGTGGACAGAGCGAAGTATAGGTGATAAGTAGTTGAGACTAGTGGAACACTAGTAGTTGTTACTCAGAGTTCAACGCGTTTGAGCGATCATCATACAACTAGCAGTTTCTTGTTGTACTCCTAGAATATATAACCCAGGCAAGTAGACTCAACAGAGATTTTCGACGGGGATTAGATAGGATTATCGGCGTACCGCTCTTTTGTCGGCATTGGCTCCTTTGTCGGCGTCCAGTGTGCAGGATGATCCGTTGGCTGCGGTTCCTTTGGCAGTGTACTGCGGTTGGGCTGGGGAAGGTCAGGTCATGCACGCTCCTTTGAAGTTGCTTTTGTAGAACATGTTCCAGTGGCGGCACTTTGATATGTGTTCATATTTCTGAGTTATAATCGTTTTCCAATCGCTAAATTGAGAAAGATCGGTCGGTTTAATACAAATGTAGCAAGTAGGATAAATTCTCATTCGTCTTTTCTCCTATTTCTTCAATACTGGAATGGACATATTACTGCAGACAGCTGAGAAGAGTTATGTGGTTATTTTGTATCCTTTATTCATCAGGTGATGACTGGTTCACCACTCTCCTTTGTTTTATATGTTTTCCTATTATTTGTTACACCATTCTATCTCTGCTGATTCTCCGATCTCAAAATCAAGCTTAAATAACATCATTAAATTGATCTGTATTATCATAATGTACAATAACGTCGCGATCTGATATTGTTCTCTATTGTTCCTATATCCATTTATTGTATTAAATTACAATATATTTCATCAATTACCCTTAATTAATGCAAAGCTTACCCCATTTAGAATGCATTACTTTTTAATGTATATCAATGTATTGAAGTTTGAAAGCGCAACCAATGTGATGTTTATCATTAGAGCAGTTAATCAGTGACATGGTAACTGTCGGATGTTATCTTGGTCATGAATATTCAATATACACCAGGACGATCGGTTTTCTTAACACGAAGCTACACAAAAGCAATTTCCGTTTTGTGCAGTCCTTTATGAAGTTTGATGGTACATACGATTTAAAGTGTTCTCATTTGTTGATTTTTTTTATCGAATGCCATGATTCTTTAAATACTTTATTCAGAACTTATGAAACAAAAATCAAGCCTGAATTGATGTTAAATTGGATCTTGTCTGTCCCCTCCATGCACACCGAATTATCGCAATCAATATATTACTACTTTTATTATATTTTAAAGCAGTAAATGAGATCTATGCTCGTCCTAAAATTGGTCGATACGCTAAGTGAAAATAACCAAATGAAGTACGCCATTTTGTATTGTCAGTGCTAGTGAGAGATGTTTCGTCCGCAAATCCTGAAATTATTGCTAACATATTTAGAGTGTTAGAGTTTATTATCAAACTACAAAATTTTCGCTCGTTTCGAACAAGGTAATACTCATACGCATACCTGTCTGATTAGATGACGCTCGTTACAACATCAACATAATTTATTCACAACTGAAGAGTGTCTCCCAGAAAGAGAGCAGTACCATTGATGAGAGAAAAACAGTCCAACCAAATAATGGAAAACTAAATAAGTGATAAAACTAAGAACGATGTTTAGAAGCCATCAAGTCAAATACAATCTACCATTGAATAAACGAATGAACGATGTGAGTTTATATCAATATACTTTGTTTATGTTTTTGTTTAACTGCAATTTCTTCACATCACGATAATCATAGCATTTCATATTGATATGTTTTCTACCTTAGCTGGAGAACGATATTGTGATGTATCAATGTATGTCATTTATGCTGAAAGTGACACGCAAACACGGAAGAGGAGAGCAACTTGGACAGATTTTTTAAGAAATGTGAAGCAACGAAACAAATGCGTCCACAACTTGACCATGTATTCGTTACTATGGACGCAAAGAATACTGGTTTTGTTTTGTTTTGCTGTCGGCTCACGGTTCAAATTTGTAAAATTAACGTTTCAAACACTAGGCGTCTTTATTTTTTCGTTCATTATTAGACCTCCTTATGCAGGTAAATAAAGGTATAATATCTAACAAGATCGAAATGAACGATTAAGATTAACATTTAAGGACATGATAGAATTTATGAGAAAAAAAAATCGACATTAAGCAATGTGTAAATATTCATGATGTTAACAATAATTGGTGTTTGAACCATGTTGAAATATCCACCACGGATGTTTATGATATTTCCGTCATATGCATAGAGGGCGCTTATGTAAAGTAGATCCTAACATATATCATCGATCCTTAGGTTAACCCCTTTTTGAAGCCTTGTTTACGTCCAGTTATTCGTATTTTGTGTAGGCACATCTCAATTTAGAACGACGAACATGAGAGGGAAGTTACTTGTGGTGCGTTGGTCCAGAACAAGTTCCATGACCTATTATGTTCACAAGTACTTTGCGCTGTCACTGGTATGGCTTCATAATAATGAGCCATGTTTCTACTCAATGCTCAAGCATAGATCAAACATAACCACTGCCGAAAATTATTAGGATTATACTCTTCAAATTGCACTCCTCCTTACACGTGAGACATGTCGTGTTTACTACGCATCAATTATACGAAATTCACAACATAGCAAATCCAACATCTAAAACAAATGAATTGTTTAGACGAAAACATTAAATTATCTGTACGTTCCAAAATTTACATCTGCGTATCCATTATAATATTGATATATGTTTTAAGTATATTATCACAGTTTACAACTTATAATTATCAATTTAATTTATTAGATAACTTGCATATACTAGAAATATATAACTTTGTTCATCCATTTGGAATATTTCAGTTTACCATATCAAACCAAATAAAGGATTTTCTTGTTGACGCCGGCATCTTCTCTTTTTTTATCTAACCAGCTTCTGCTTTAACGGAAAATAACATATCGCTTCATTCTTTAACTAAAACCCGTTGAGAAATATTTGAGCGAATTCTACTTAGCCGTACCCAATATGAGTGGATTGTAATCAATATTCCTAATAATAAAAACACGACAATATTTGACGGTGACCTATATTCTGAGACGACAAAGTGATTCTCGTAAACCTGCACTCCTCTTTGCACGTGAGACACGTTGTGTTTCCTACGCATCATTTAAACGAAATTTAAACAATATCAAATCCAACATAAAAAACCAAGGAATTGTTTAGACGAAAAAATTCAATTATCTGTACGTTACTTAAATATCGATTTCTGTGCGACGATTGGTATTACACAAAATACAAAGAATTCCCTTGCAACACGCATTTCCATTTCGTTGATTTCTTATCGTACATGTATAATGTATTGTCCTATGTACATCGTGTGTGGTTAAAATCCCTCGGTTCCTCAGCATGTTGCATATGTCACTGGATATTTAAAACCTCCAACGATGAAGTGTTTAGCTAACTTTAATATTTTTTTTTTAAATCGAGAAAGGGAGGTGGGAGGGAGGCTCGAAATAGGGATCAGCCCCAAGAGTCGTCAAACCTTAGTGACGTTTCTGCATACTGTAATTAAACTTCAATAGAAGGATCGTCTTTATATAATACAATTATAACCTTATCATGTTAAGACTTTCAGGCACAAATAACATCCTGCACTGGTGTAATTATATCAAAAATATACTTTTACCTGACGGGAATTATTCGATATTGATTTCAAAATCATCTATACTGTACAGTCATCTTTATCCAACTTACCCCAGTTACGTAATTTCTCTTATTATAATTACCAGTTTGCTGTTTTTTTCTTTTATTATTATTATTACAATCTGTAATCGAGGGAAAACTATATTGATCGCTCTAGAAGAACTCAACGACACCGTTATTGTAACAACAATATATCAAATTGAGTTTTTTATATGATTGTATTTATCATGTCGCATAATTTAAAAATAAAATACGCTGGTTATACTTATGTATAGGAACATTTAGGCTGTCCACATATGCGGATGACCGCACTATTACGCACTTATTATTAATTAGTGTTACGTCTTTTCTGGACGGTTGCGGAGTTAAACTTTACGATTCAGTACATCATTTCTGACAATTCTCTAGTTTGATGTTAATTAAACCTAATCCCCAATGTAAAATTATAGCGAGCATCATACATAAAAGCGTAATAAATAGGTATAATTTATAAAAGCTTGAATGGAAATTATAGTCGCGTGTTCAATCCCATCGCCTGGTAAAGTTCAATAACGTCATACCGCTGAAACAGAGGATGATATTCGGATGGTGTCGAGAAATCTAAAAACTTAAAGAACCTTACAGAGTTTCACAACAACATGCTGCATATGGGATTGGTATGGTGAACATGCAAGTCGGGCGTTCATACAACAACGGTCAATGAGGGAAGTGCCTCGGCGTGGGAGGGGGGTGGGAAGGGGGGCATTGGCATGGTAAGAATATTTGACTTCATTTTGGTAAGCTCTCTGTACCTCGTATACAATTTTCCCGTTCTCCGTAAGCAGTTCCGTTGCTGTCACAAACATACTCTTCACACCCACTTACCAATAAGCACATTTCCTACGTGAGATTTGTTCTGCTACGTACTTTGTGTTGGCCAAACAACGAATGGTCATTCTTCGTCGAGTCTGACTTCTGAATAGTTGATAATACATGAATATTAGCATTGAACATTTATATACACACGTTGATACTTGCGGACTGGTGGACGTGGAGCAAAATATCTGTCTCTCTCCAAAACACCGAAATCGAGAACGATACGCTAACTATCCATATCAATTTGTCATATATTTTGTCAAGATGAACAACCGCAATAACCCTACGCATTACCTGCAAATTCCCCTCCAGTCTTCTACCCCTAAACCGTATACCAAATAGCTGGTTACACATCTACTGAAATTATCATTTATACTTAAATGAAAAAAAAACAACTTGCATGCAAAACTATTCCAAAACTATTACTTTCGCTTCGCAACCCCAAACACATTTATTTTTATTTTCTTTTGTTGGACAATACTTCTAATTCCCTTTATTGGTAATTATTTCTTACCCTTATGATTGTAATCACGTTATTCATCACCAAAAAGCAAACCTATTGTGTACAACTGTTGTGGTTTTGTACAAAATACGCTGAATGAAAACAAAATCACTCAGACATGATGACGCCCAGGAAAATGCACCCGTCAGATTCTATAAACAACACACACTGCCGGTCGGCATAAAAGTAGAAAACAAATAACAATTACAATATTTATATATCTTAAGGGAGGGCACATCATTGATAACAAACCAAAAACTACAATAACTGGTCGATTTTGTTTTGATTAGTATACCATTTTATTTATTCAACATTACACCATGAAGTTATCTACAAGACTTTTTTTTTCCTTTTTACTTCATATTTGAAAGAGAATTAGTAGGAAAAATCCGACTATATTACAAAAAAAGTACATTGGATATGAATAATAATGAAAACAATATTAAACTTATAACTAGGCTAAAGTAAAAATTAAAAGAATGCAGATTAGTTATACCAGAAAAGCAAAATTTACAGTTACTGGTGACTTTTGGGTAACGACCCATTATATTTATCTAATAATAATTCATAATGAGTGAAAGGAAGTAAAAGCATTGAACTTAGTATATACACCAAATTGTGCAAGAATCGCCTTGAAATAAGGTTTGATCAAAAGTATTTATTTTGTAATCAATATTTCTTTAAACTCTATTTCATCAATGAAACATACGAGTTAATGCTTGTCGACGAAGAAAATATCTTACAGGATATGACGTCGTAGAATTCCAGCAGCATTTACATCAATTGAATTTTATGATAATTAGATATGTTCACTTTAAACTAAAAATTCCAAATAAGTAAACTTAAAACTAGTTTGAATATCAGATAACTAAGCGGTTGGTGTAATTATTTTGCTTTTTACTCAGTCCAGTGTGTTTTAAATGTATGTACGTGTTATAAGAAATCATAAGGTTCGGAGGTCATACTACCTAACAAATTGATACATTTGACAGCCAATTGCGGCAAATCCAGCTTCTTGTCGTAATTGTTTTAACGTATTTAATATAAACCATCAAAACCAGACCGACGATTCACTTTTTGTATATTTTCTATGAAGGTGGTACATAATATCACATTTTCATGGGAAACTTTTTTGACATCTCCCTTTCAATGTATCGTTACTACATTTACATAATTATTGGTTGTTTGAAGCACACAATGTACCCCATAGTAAACCTTACTTTTTCCTGCATTGAATTAAAGTTGCTGGTTGATATTGTCATCATGACAGATTCGTATCAGCTTTATTTTCCTATTGTATTACTTTAGTAGTTCTCTTTCGTTGAAATATGATATTATAAAACAATGCATTGAAAATGTATGCATGATGACATCACTGCCAAAGTTGTTGTCATATTCTTTCACAACATTTAAAAGCACTATCTGTGTTGCCCTAAATAAATATTGGACTTATTTATTTAAAGTAAATCGTGCAATAATACTTAAGAGATGATCGATCGGTAGAAGAGAATCGAGAACGGATGCACAAAGATCGTCCATGTGAAATTATGAAAGTAATAATTGAAAACTAATTACGTTGAAAATCCAAGATATGTCTCTACCTATCAAACGTTAAACTTGTCAATATTTATTCATCAATTAGAATGGTAGCTTCTTTCAACCTGCGGTCAAATATCGATATTATTAGTAAGCAATGTTGTAAAATGTTTCACACGTATTCATCGTACACGATAAACAATTTACAATCGATGGTACATTGATTAATTAAAGTACATCATACATCATTTAGGGATATTCATCAAAACGTAATAGGAATGCATACGAAAAACCATAAAAGTACAAGTAGAAAAAAAAATATTAACATGACATAGCATATCGATTGAGATCATACCTTGTATGATGACATTTTGGTCACCTCGCCTCAAAATCAAACCGTGGAATTATTTACACGGTATCGATATCTTCCTGTTACGACTATGTATGTCAATATGATTTCAGTAAAGGCTCATGAATGAAAAGATCGGCGTTAAAAAATGTACAATTTATCTTTCAAAAATAAAAATGAAAAGCAACAAGACAGCCAAAATGAATAAATGGACTGTTTAAAGGTCTACAGAAACATATGAACAACATTGTCCTAAACATTTCAAATGTGTATATCTTGGAAACGAAAACAGCTTAACGAAAAATGTTAATTTACTTTTATTGAGATTAGCACATTCGCAACACACGTACTGAATATGGGGAAACTTGCCTAGTTGTACGTAGATCTTTAAAGTAGACTTAAATGTAAGGTGATGATAATCTTACCAATTACACATGACATATTAAAAATCAAAACCGCATTATCTTTACAGGAAAATCGGTTATTCATGTTTTCACAATTATCATGGGGCCAGAAACTACGGGGAATGAAGCACTAGAACTATGATAGTTGCTACCTGTAATCTTCAGATAAAATGTTCACCCATAAGTAAAAATGTAATAACTCTTTCATAGCACATACAAATTATCAACCCAAGAATCTTTACTCAACTTATCTGGATATATCACACTGTTTATGTTACAATTTAGTAGTTTTAATCTTAAAGGCAAGATAATAATAAAATGTGTTGACTAAGCCCATCACTTCAAAGTATTGTTTATACCGATTAATAGTCTAAATTATTTCATTCCATTCCATTGATTTCGTATAAACATGCTTAAAATAAAAATGTCGAATAATATAAACAGGACACTAGAAAAACAAAGGAAATGTAATCGAGCTAGCGACCATATGAAAAATAACAGAAGTGAAAATAAAGTAGAGATAAAAAAGAAGTTGTGTACAGTCAGTGTAAACGAGAGAAACATTCTCTAGACCATGAAAGTTTCATTATATCTTGTGAAGGGTATTCGGACCAATTGCTGAGGGGGTAGATAGGCCGCTACACCTTAAATCCATACATATAACGTAGAATTGTTCTTGTTTAACTGGTTTCCATGATTATTATGACAACCACTATTTCCTTTGAGATGTTGCAAAGCGATATTTCTGGTTTTATTCTTTAAACAACAATGTACCCAAGTAGCAAGAGTTTACGATAGAGTTTAACAATGGCTTCAGATGCATTTTTATAGACACTCTTGATTACATCATCGGAGATAATTATACATCAAGTATCGGTACCCGGATGTTTTACAAATGTAGTTACTGATAAGCTATTACATCTCACTTGGTTTATTCACTTTCTTTAGAAACTAGTTTCGCCATCTGCCATTATGGATGACTGCAGAGAAATAAAAATAATATCATTACAAACTGATGAAACATCTTGAAAAGAACACAATGTACATTTCAGATAAGATATTATAACATCAATTCAACGAGAGACTTCATTTAAAACAAATTAACACTTATTTTCCCCGATGTTTTGAAATCATATTATTGTCGTCACCTAATAAAGACAAAGGCAATTAAAACACTCACGTTGTTCTCCTTACCAGACACTAATACACTATAAAAACAAATATTCGCAGCAAAACCCACCGAAATTCACCCTAACAAATACAATGGACAACAGTGTTTCGAGCGACACAATATACGACGGAATATTCTTCGTAACACGCAAGGAAGTTTATGGTTACTAATGGTGTTAGAAAATTCCACAAAAGTGTCATACATTTTGTTATTTTCAGCTTTGTATTTGAACATAGATCTGACTATAGAGGTAGCACTATAAATGTTCCGCAATTGAATATTTTATAATCCCAACCCTCGAGTCACGTTCTTACTTCTTGTGTGACCAAATAACAATATGTAAAATTAATATTTTAAATATAATGTTAAGACTGTTTAATTATTAATAAACGACACATGATACCATTAGTGGTCTTAATATGCACTAACCTCCATGAGAAAAAAACACATGAGGCATTAAATGCTGATCATTTACATGTTACTTTCATTATACGACATCATATTTAGAAAGATGTGTTAGTGTGGAGACACAGGTAAGAGGGGAGTGAAGTAAATGTTTGGCATTTGCTGACTTCAAATGACCTTTTACCTCTACCAAAAACAATAACAGGCTCCTTAAATTTAGTATTTTACATCTACAAACCAAATATGAGATCTGTCCTTTCTTGTAATATCATGTTAACAAGGTTTACAAGGTTTGACCAGTTGTCCCCAGATTAACAAAAATATTAGGCTTCCTGTACTCAATGTAGTACGTCTACACACTAATATGAATTGGTCCGACCTTCCCTTTTGAGATAACGTGTTTAAAAGGTTTTCAAAATTTGACCTCTGTTTACCCCAAAAGACCTTTGACTTCCATCAAAAACAATAGGCTTGTTGTACTCAATAGTATACGTCTAAATACTCAAGCTTCTCTTCTTGAGATATCGGGTTTACAATGTTTTCACAATTTGACCCATGGTGACCCCAAATGACCTTTGACCTCAACAGAAAACAATAGGTTCCCGGTGCTCAATGTGGTACTTCTACAAACTAAATATGTGGTCTGCCCAAGCTTTGTTTCATGAGCTATTGTGTTTACAAGGTTTTCACAATTTGACCCGGATTACCTTAACTGACCTTTGACCTCCACAGAAAACAATAGGCTTCCTGTACTCAATGTGATACTTCTAATCATTAATTATGAGGTTTGCCCAATCTTCCTTTCTTGAGATATTGTGTTTACAAGGTTTCCACATTTTGACCCCTGATAACCCCAAATAACATATGACCTCCAGAGAAAACAACCTGCATTCTGATGCATTCCGAGCCATATTTACACCATGATATAGTTTTATCTAAGAAGCTATTAATGCAACATTGTGATGTTATCAATTCAAATTTCTCGGACTGACTTGAGGAGCACCTATTTAAGAGGGCCAGAGGGAAATTAAAGTGTTTCATAAAATGGGAGGGGGGGGGGGGTCATGGGTTCATTAAAGTCGAAGTCCATGTGGCAGGTCCTCCTCAAGAAAAATTAAAGTCGAATTGTGCATTCCAGGGCGCGATTTTTTTTGCCCAAACAGGTTTGCAATTACGGAGTTTTCAACCAATCAGATTGCTCGTGACGTCAGCATAAATAATAACTCTCTATTGGAAGGTCGAAGACATATACTGAGTCACACTGACACTTGATTGAGTCTAGTTAAGGGGTTTACCTTCAAACGCCCTAACTTTACTTTTAATGCTTGGATTACATGTTGACCTCACTTATGATACATACGCTACATTCTATTTGGTTCGTGTTTACGTTATCCACGATTCGTGAGCCGTTCCATTGAAATGAGAATTCGTTTTGTGGAATGGGTAGGCCTACATTAAATGCAACTTCACGACGCGAGTTCACGAGTCTTGAGTGAATAATACGCAGAACAGTATAGTGTATAGTGTAATATATTTCCGTCCCTGCACTGTGTACAGAGTTTAATGCTTGGATTACATGTTGACCTCACTTATGATACATACGCTACATTCTATTTGGTTCATGTTTTCGTTATCCACGATTCGTGAGCCGTTCTATTGAAATCAGAATTCGTTTCGTGGAATGGGTAGGCCTACAATAAAAGCAACTTCACGAAGCGAGTTCTCGAGTCTTGAGTGAATATACGCAAAACAGTATAGTGTATAGTATGATATATTTCCGTCACTGCACTGTGTACAGAGTTATAATACATATAGGCCTACAGCGCATGTGTGATGTACCCTGTACGAAACTTTCACTGTGCGATGTTATCGATTAATGCCTTCACAGAAAACTTCGATCAAAGTAGATCATACAATATTATTGTGCTAAATATGTCTCAACCAATTCCAAACATGTCTAAATATATGAACGAAAAGCTACGGGTAACTTAGAACTGGTATAGCTTCGTTGCAACAAAGTGAAGTGAAGGTTTCTATGGTGGTGACGTAACTTTTCCGACCGATCATGAACGACTATTTACGCACAATTGCAAACCTGTTTGGGAAAAAAAAGCTCGCTTCCGGGGCTGGCTTGCACTATCATATGGTCCTTAATTGTAAACACAATTTTGTGCTGATCAATATGTTGTAGAAGTTGAAAATGCCAAGGGAGTGGGACGTGTTTTACCCTCGAAATATTGTTCTAATACATCACAAGTAGCAGCAGTTTCAGCACGGTACATTTATATATCGCTTGGTATATCTCACAAAACACTTGCAATCACTACATATCATGAATATCACGCTGAACCATCACAACATCAGTTATCCTCACGTCCTGTCCTCTGTTCCAAGTTATAGCTTAGTTCAACTTAGACCCCTACACCCGCCCACACACACAAACACACAAGCGCCTTCTATGATATGTGACGAAGCAATAATACGAAGAGTTTTGTTATTTTTCAATATTATTGACAATATCATATATAATAGTTGTAGGGTAATTAGGGATATTAACTGATTTGGAAACTGATTAGAATTTAATGTTCCATTTTGTTTTATATTATTTCACTTGGCTTATTCACTTTTTTCAGAAGCTTCTCTAGCAATCTACCATTTCGTACCTCTGCAGAGAAATTACAATAAAGTCATCACAAACTGATCAAACATCTTACAAAGAGAAAAAAGTGTATTCCAGATAAGATACTATTAATGGTTTCAAAGAGAAATTGCATTGAACGCTCTCCCCACCTCCTAAAAAATGAAAGAACGATGGGTCCGCTTTTGAACATAGGTAGCGTCATTACTTGTAAATTTTATAATCCCATCTCTCAAGGCACGTTCTTTCTTCTGGTGTGACCGGATAACAATATCTCAAGTGAATAATGTATATACAATGTTTAAACATATCAATTATCATTAAACGACACAGGGTACCATAAAGGGTGTAACAATAAACTTACCTCCACTTTTTCCGAAACTTTTTGACCTGTATAAAAGATGAACATGACGTTTTTAATTACTCATCATCATCATGTTACTTTCATTGTTATTACATTATGTTTGAAATTGAAAATTAAAAAACGTATTGCAAAGTCAAACTCTTTATTTTGATAACGATCAAAAATCATTGTACAGTCCAGTAAAATATGATCAATAATTGTGGATATTTCTATGCATAATTCTTTACTACGTACCTGAGTAACATACTCTATATCTGTTATCTCCCTTGTAAGAGTGGGCTGTAAATGAGAACAAGGGAGACGATGAACAGAACAATGGATATAACGTACTCAGCATTACCGTGACTGTGATAAGTCAAATTTGGATTTGTGTTGGTGTCATTAAATACTCGATGAAGAAACAAAAAAACGCATTATTCATTTGTACATTACATTCGTTATTGATATATAAAAATCAGCACAAATGGCTTCATCAAGAAAATATCTTCCTTAAAGTTATATGTCTTAGGATATGCCAACTGTCTTTAATCAATGTACATTAACGTCTTTTGCTGCTATCTGTGTATGTTTTATATATGTATCAACGTATATAAAAGTGATAAATTATATGTAAGTTACTTCGTTGACATGCAATGATGTTTTTTTTTCATTTAAAGGTTTTTGTTCCCAATGTTATTTATAATTTGGTAACATAACATGTAGCGTAATATTGGAATGAAGAATAATGGAAAATATGATTGTTGGGGCTGATTCGTACATTCTCAATCATTGGGATATAATATCAGAAGGGTAAGTGTCAGAAAAAAAAAACAGTTAAAATAACGAGATGCGGGAAAGAGCTTGGTTTAAGATGTATAAAACGGACAAAGTATCGGTAATGTGAACTATTATCATATCACCGGCCTCGCCATACATGTGGTAACCCTCCACCCCGACGTGTATGCCTTTATTTTAGAACGACGAATGCAGCAAATGTCTTTTCGCGAAAAGCAGTTGCTTCGTTCTTCATTTACCTCAAGTTGGCATACATTCATGTAAGATGTAAGGCGGGGGTACTGGCCATTACTGGCTCCCCAAAAATGCATCAGTCTACTGGGTGATTTTCATTACACAATTATGCTTCTAGTGAACTGAAAAATAATATTCTAAAAGGAATACCATAGCCAGTAGTCGATCTCTGATATGTTATCACTTAGCCTATTGCTTAGTTTAAGGATAGACAATGTGACCTATTACATGACACTGATATTTTGAATTTTAATACGGTATGAATGAAAGAATAAATAAAACACTTGTGTACTCACCATCCATCGACCAGATTGCAGGTTCAAGTGATACCATGAGTCAGGGGTTTTCCATGCCACTATAATGGAAAGGAACAATATTCAAACTAGTATCGAATAAAATTATAATTCATTTCTCGTACATACGTAATTGTAACTTAAGTACAGGACTGGTTAATTTTTTGGGGGTACATAGTTTAAATGAATTCTGAACTTATCATATCAAAGTCTTATTCTTTCGATGTAAAGAAAATATGTCTTTAATATGTCAGTTATTAACGATTTTACTGTAGCAGTAGCATCATGTATGTTAACGTAATTGTTGCAAATTATCACATACAGTCACTGTGGTGTACTGTTGTAATGCTAAAGGGGGTCAGCAGAATGTCTATCGATATAACTCACATAACGCTTATGAGATAATAAATGCAGTAATTTGAAAATGGAATGAAAATTTAGCAATAAATCAAGTTAATTACATTTAATTTAAGGAGAGTATGAACCAACTCGATCATGCTTTATTACCTTTGTAACTGAAAGTAGCTGATTTGAAACAACATATTGTGTTGTATTTTACAATTGTTTGTTTTGTTATATGTTTTAAGGACAAGTACGGAATGCTTAATGTACCAAACCTGTCCAAATGAACATAAACATGTCCACAACAATTTCCAAATATATGTTAACATGGCAATATTAGTATAACTATGCACAACTATAATATGAGCGTGCCAAAATATGGTAATCAAAGTAACATTATTAAGTACGTTGCGGTCATTACGTACGTAAAGTTATTATATACACAGCGCAGACGAAGCACCGTGGAAGCCTTTATCGTGTATTGGGATAGGATATGACTTTCGAACATAAGTCGGCTAGAGATTATGTTTGGCTTTCCTATAGTAATCAAGACCATAACGTGAAATGTGACGCTTTAAATAGTTTTACTTTCAAACTGTCAAGTACTGAAGGGATTGACTATTCACTCAAAAGTTATTGAAGTTGACAAGACATTGTTCATTGGATCATATAGTTACTAAGAGTAATACTCACTATTATTTTATTACTCATTATTACGTTCATTGGAAGCTATGGTCCACCTCCCCTTCCCACCGCCCCCCATCTTCTCCTAAGCAGCCTGAATACTGGTTCCAATAGGCAACATTGTAACGTACGCTGCCAGGCTCCATGGTATTTTTTGGTTTTGATTTACCTACTTAACTATGCACTTTAAGGCAAAAATATTTCGAGTCTCGATCAAGTTGCATATATTTCAAACTGGTTATGGATCGAAGCTTCATGTTTACCTAATCAAATTTTGTGAATGCAGTTTCATATGATTGAACCAGTAATATATTTGCAACACAAAACAACATCCAACAATTACGATGTGTTTGTGTGACTCAATGGGTATTTACTTCAGATTTCTTACTGATGAGCAACATCGTTGTTGTGCTTTGAATATTCAGTACATTTAGTTACATTATTAAACTTAAGTAGTATAATGGAGGTAAACTGATTCATTCATTCAACAAAACAGTGATATTTACTTCAATGAATAGATATAGTGACAACACAATATCAGATCTTGAAGTCAATGTATAAACATGTTAGTACTGATCAATCGATATACGTTACCTGAGCTCTAATATACTTTACCTTTCACATTCTGTGACTTTAATTTTGACGGAATAGACTTAGCAGGGATATACTGAGGTAACAGACAATACCAGAACCTACCGAAAATAAAGAAGAAAATGATCTAATCATGGGCACTTATATGGCACCTTGGCACGCCGACATATTCATGCACAAATTGGAATAGGAAATGCTATCCACTTCTCCTCTAAAGCCATCACATTATTGTAGATACATTGACAACATATTTTTTGTCTGGCCACATGGTGAATAATCTCTTGTCTTTTTTTATCATGTCAATTATTTTCATAATAGCATTACATTTTCTGTCGAAATTTCTACACACCAAATATCATTTGTAGGTTCTGGCCAAGTCCGATGGCAATTCCTTAACCACTTCGTTCTATTATAAGCCCACTTATATTCATATGTATTTACACTATAATAGCTTTCACCCACATAATCCCAAGAGTATATTGTTTACAGCCAATGCCTTAGACTTAAACGCATTTGCTCACACCCACAAGCTGTAAACTAGTTTTCACCCGCAAGAGATGAGCCGTATCAATGGAAAGGAGAGGGTTTTTTCAAAGTTTTCATTCAAACTCAAAATTTGTACGAATAATGTTGAAATAACGACCGTTTCCTGGAAACTGATCCTTATCCATACTCATTCTTTATGAAAAATAACCAAGTCACCATACCTATCTTTATACTGGTGTTTTTGAGAACTTTACTGAAGCTTTAAAATTTGACATCATAGACTATAGAAGTTACAAGGGACAAGAAGAAATGTTGTTGTAAAAAAAGATGAATATTAGAAATATCTTTTCGATTTTAATATTGAAATATGAACTTTCAAGCAGAATAAGGTATTCGCAATTTACACAGTCAAATAAACGACAATGAATTACCAATTGTTGTCATACCATTGGTGTCATAACCATAGAAAACAACAAATGATACGTATAACATTAGTCACAGTCTATTTACTGTAATACAAGTATTTATTCATTACTTATTATCTCAGTGGCTTATAAATATTTGCACTGGCATAACATTTTCTATTCAAACACGGTAGCCCAAACACTACGAATACTTGAAACGAATGGTAACCCAACGAACGTCTGTGAAAAGACGGCATAACGCGTACATAAGTAACATTACCTTATTCGATGTTTATTTTACTTCTGAAGTTACTTGTACGATTCTAAGGATACTATACTCTCTATGAATGTGTTATACAGATACATGATGATACGGTACCCATTGTAATACTCACTCTAGCTTATCCAACAGATGTGAATGTCGTATAAACTTCAAAATGTCAACAACCTCTTTCTTTGTCATTTCTCTTCCTTCTGCATATGTATTTATCACTACCTTCTTTACTGTTGCAAGGCGTGACAGACCTAGCCCCGAATGTAAGATGATATTACCAGCATCAATCTTATTGAAGGACTTTTCCAGACACAGACATGGGATGGAAATCTGAAATAAGGGAAGACAGTTAACGGAATTATGATAGTAATGATAAGGTCATTGATTTGTCATTGATGAATTCAATGATTAGATCATACACTGAATGTCTTAAATTATGCTGTCAGCACTAACATAGTATATAACATTTTTGTCTTAAATTGAAACTGCTAGAAGAGAGAGCAACATAATTTTAACTAATACATTTTCTTTCCAAACCTTGTATTTATTAGCAAAGAACACCACGATCAATCATTTAATAATACCATACTGAAGAGTGATAATTATACAATGTACGATTATCCAGGTTTTCACGCACCCGTTAATTTTGGTTTTGATGATATTCATTTATTTTCATATTAGATTAGAGTTTTTTAACTTCAATTTCAAAATGATGTGAAAGCGTGGTCTTTAGAAACGAATATCTTTACATCGACTTGTGGGGATAATTAGCCACTTATTGAAATTACTTTTATTCGACTTAAACTTGTACTCATATTGGTTGGAGTTTATTATAGAGATGTTAGAATAGTAAACAGCAAACATGAAATAAATTAGAAATGCCTTTCGGGACTTTCAATTTACTGAAATTAGTTTTTTCAACATAATTTAAGCCCTTAGCTTTTCCTATAATTACATACGAAATATTCATAATTACACCTGTGTTCTCTGTACGGAAATTTGTAATTAATAATGTTAGATAGGATATATAATTCAGCAGGTATTGGATTCAGGAACATTGGTGTTATAGTAAAAATGCATCTTTGAGTTAAATACAAATGTACTCGTAATATGTTTGCATTTCAAAAATATCATTGTTTCGTCACTCTTAGATCTGTCTCTACTTGTGAAATGCATTGTAATGTGAGGTTCAGGATTGAAAAAAACAGTTAATTCGACAATTGTCCTTAGTTAATATTACTTCAATTGAAATTAACAGTTGTTTTTATCAGATTTTACACTACTGAACCCAGTAATTGTGAAAATGTTGGCAACAATGTATTATACGCCTATATAAGATATTGTTAACTCATTGTGTAACATGAGATCATAATCACCTACACTGTGTTTGCTTGCAGTTATTATTAAAATCATTAAATACAGTTATTCATAATGTAATGATTTGTTTAAAACCTGTTCATTTTACAATACTTGCTTTGAATGTACATTAATGATGATATAAGTGCTATACATAGTATTACTGTTATTTTAAAATAAAACATATTGTTATGTTGTACAAACGGCGTTTCACTGTTACTGACTTACGTCATTTAATGATGCGTTCTCTACAAGTTGTATAGTATGTTTCTGTAGTAACTCACTGTCATCGGGGTGAAGTTTCAGTGTTCCGGTACAATGTTTCCTGAATTTATTTTTGTCAGCAACCTGATAATCAAAAGAAAAATAATGTTGGCTGAAAATAATATCAAATGTACTATATTGAATATTATTAGCTGTATTTTGGTTGTAATTTAGTTGCATCAGTGCGTAATATGTACAGACAAGATACTGCCAAATTCGTTGCCTTTAAATTATTCCTGAGCAGAGAGTGTACTAAGATGTATTGATGACAATATTGAGCGGTACTATTTCTATTATGGTTCTTATTTAAATGGATAATGTATTTATAATCACCTTTTTGCCTTTCGTTGCCCCCTTTTTTCTTTTTCGATTCTTAAAAAATGTTTTACATTTTACATGGAAGGCGATCGGTATCATTCTGTACAACAATATCATCAGCATCCACGCATCATCTAATGATACTGGCTGGGGAGCTGTGTGTAAACTAGGCCTACGTATGTAACACACACCATAAACAGAATACCCAGTATCGCTGATAAAACTTTATATAGTTTTCCTGTAAAACATAAATGTATGTATGTAGTGATGAGCTACAAATACACCTCATCTACATAAGTGTCAACAATATTGTGGCGGGTATTTCTTAGGTGTAACTGCTGCATCAGGAACGATTTGATTGTTATCGTTATCGTCATAGATTATCTTTATCCTAAGGTTTTACAGAGGCTTTATTGTTGTAATCGGATAATGACACAAGAACTATAGTTTGCATGTAACACTACGTAACCAGCTAAACGAATTATATGCTCAATAAGGGAAATGACGTTCAAATCTACATTAAACAGGTAAGCAAAATCTTAAACCACAATATATATTTAGACCAACAGTTGCATAACTTGTGCCTACTGCCGGGTTTATGACCATGCTCCTGTAATTACCGTTGTTCCTGCAATATGATCTTCTGTTCTGTTAGTACGGTTACAGCAGTTTAGAATACAGATGTTTTTTAAACGCCGACAATAATTTGGAATCTGAAGAGTTGGCTTTCATAATTTAGACAAGTATAGATACTCAAAATAATATAAAACTGTTAGCAAACTGTTTATCTACTAGAGAGCCACTTTCGATACAATAATTTATGACCAACGAATTTAGGAACAATTGACATTATTAAACGTGTCGTAGATAAACATGCATTCATCCATAACAACAGCTAGACGGATGGGACGGGGGTTGGTTGTTATTCAATTTGTTTCTTTTTTGTTGTTTTTGGAAGAGCGTCATTTTCTTCAGTTTGAGCTGCTTAATTTGTTTCGTCGTCAAATTTTACTAATCGGCCGGTATTACTTACGATAGGACTACAGATAAGATAAGAATACTAGGTATTACATTTTTGGCTTTCGCTGACGTGTATTTTTTTCTAAAATGCCTTTAACTAATATGTTTCTATAATTGTGTTGAAAATAACGCTAATAATTCAATGTAATACAGAACCGTTTAATATCAAAGAAAAAGCAAATCGAAATCCTTCTTTACACGGTATTCAATAAATGGAAAATGCAGTGAGCCCTTTCTCCTGTAAAGCCATATATAGCGTAGCAAGAATGTATGGAATATATTTTGCATCTTTGTACGAACATCTTTGCCTGTAGTGGTAGTTATTTGAACATAATCTAGGGATTTTAAATATGTTACAAGATTTAACACGCTCACGAGTATCAAAAGCGGGATTGATGTATATGCTAGTGTAAAGTTTCAAATCGTCTCTAAATACTGCACATATTTGTACACTGTCTATGAGTCGGGCATTCCTTATTGTCGCAAACTGCCTAGGAGTCAGATATTGCACATTCGTCGGGTACTGTCTGTGTACCTGACACTGCTCAAGTGGCTGGCACTGCGCATGAATAGGGGAACTACTCAAGTGTCGGCCACTGCAAAGAGGTCTGGAACTGCGCAGGAGGTTGGGCATCTCTGACATATAATTCCTAAGAATGGTAATTGTACTGTTTTAATGCAGGAAAGGTTTAAGGCTGAAAAATAACTTATAAAAGTAAGGTTGATTTACGGGAAGAAGAGATGTAGGTTCTCTTTTCAATCCACTCGATGAGCCCAGCAAACGTAACGACATCTCATTAAGTACTCCGAAAATATTCCACGTGGTACTAGCAATCGTTGTGTCAATATCGCCAATATCGGTCATGGCCGATATCTGATATTAAAACCCCGATATGTCCGATACCAATACTTTAAACAGCCACAATAAAGGTCAAATCGCTACTCTGTTTGTCCCACTACGTTCAACACTTAGGCTGCAAGTCTTAAAAAACCTGTCATCTAATGGAGTGTTTAGCAAAATATATTTAAAAGATGACATCATGCGACGAATAAACTGATTCCTGGCTAAGAATTGTTACTAGCCTTTGTGTTTACAGCACCAGAACGAAAACATTACCATTTTTCTTTGTTTCGTTAACAATTATATACTGCCATTACCATACAATACTGATAATTATACCTACCTAAAATTAGGAAGTGTTACGTGTGTGAAATAATTATTAAAACCAGCGTATTTGATTCTCAACAAAAAATCAGTCATTGAGGTTCTAATGAACTGCATCCAGTATACACTTTGCAGTTTCTTTTAAGAAATACACAGTTTTTACAATGATTGACCAGGGGTTTCCACGTGTTTAACGCAGCCGCAGAAGCACTGTACAAGTTATTGACATATATTTATCAAATGTTTTAAAGTCACATTAGTTACTTTTTTCCGTTGTGTGTGACAGCTGTGCATTGGTTTTATGTCTGGATACGCGATGTTTTCAACTTTGATTGTGCAAACAGTTATTTTGATTCTTGCTAAGAATATTTGACAAGGCAAATCAGGTGTCTGTCGGTATGTCCAGTTTGAAATATGCTCTGCTGTATTATACAGCTATGTAACTGCTATGTAGGTAACTTGAAGTGGCCTAACTCGTCTAATTGGAGATTGCTATATGTTCAAATCTTTCAGATTTTTCGTGTTGTTTCATATTTTGGCATTTTGACCTGCGACTATTAATCGAAATGTAAAATGAGGCTAAAGAAAAGGGTTGTATTTAGAACAAACTGATACATCATCGCAAGTAACAAAAATTATTATTGTTGTGAGAAAATATTGTTGTTACCTGTTTGCCGTACTAGCCCCGTATATATACTTATAAAAATGCCGACCAATCAATAATGGCTAAAACAGTACTGTATATACCCCCGTAGTAAAGGAATGACCAATTAACGGTCATTAAAAAAAAGTCAATTGTTATACATTTTTCTTATATCCTTCTTTCCATGTAAAAGTTGTCACCATTCGACGTTTTTTCTTGGAGAAATATGGTTTTCTAATCCAAACAAGTTTCTCACCAAAAGTACCGTTTGTCCTATCTCATCAATTTGGTGAACGGCGTCATGTTGGCAAATAGGCAAAACGAGCGACTTGAAGTAAGGACTCCCATTTCCGCAACAAATTTACTCTGGCATATACACGCACAGGTGATTGCCTATGATATATTACTTAAACATCGCGAACGTATCATGCTCAGTTGGTACGTACATAGAATTGCACATAATAGCCTGCACTCTTACACTCAAACCACAGTTCAAAAGCCGTTCGAAATTGCTGAAATAAACTTCACGGATCAACTTTACAGAAAAATGAAGCTTTTTCAATATTACTTGAAAGTTATTAGGAACATCGAAAGGTGAAACATGTCGGAATCGATGTCAGAGCAGAATGTAGTACCGGGAGCTTACGCTTCGTAGACTGCTCCGTTGTAAACTGTACAGTACAGCCCATGTACATGCGAACATTCTTCGCATTAGAGCTAGACAACGCAATGTGAACAACGAAGAGCCTGCTGTTCAAATGTATCTCTGTGTTACACAAGAACCACGTAGTCACTGATGTACTACATACATGGCAGCTTAGCGGGTTTTTTTTTTAAACATAACTAATTAATAAGAAATTTTACCGAAAATTAAGGAAGAAATGTATTTGTATACAAACGCGGTGTTTGTTGTGATTACTGTTGGAACTGTGTGCAGCTTGTGTTATGTCGCAATTCTGCATTTTCGAAAATGACGCCACGTTTGACACTCCTCAAAGTATATTTAAAGAGCCATTGTATTTTCAAAATATGTTTAGAAAATTATTTAGCATTTTTGAAGGTAACTTCTAAGAGCTACAAGACAATTCTTTCCAAATAACCTGTCTAAACCGCGACCACTGGGATCGATTTTATTTAAGATTAGCATATATTTCCTCTCATATACATGTACATGCTATAAACTACGCACCTGGATACTCTACGAGCTCAACGGATGGAGGCCTGTAAAAGTAGCTTATGTAAAAACTTAAAAACGGGCGACTTACGCTCCAATCTGTAATTGACTTAATCGTCTTAAAATGTAACCATATGAACGATAATTACAATCTTCTGAGCTTCCTTTTCTTTTAAAGACTGGCATTTACAGATAACAACATTTCACTTGGCGTTTAAAGCAAGGAGAATAGTTCTGAATGTAATCAACAGTACATCTCAATTTCAAATGAAGTATTTGAGATTCCATTTGTTTAGTGGGCGCAATGAAATGAGGTTGATAATTTGGAAGCAAGTAATATTTTCCCCCCAAATATGTCATACACATCAACGTAATTGAAAGAATATACCACAATAAATGGAGAAAACATCCATAGGCAAAACATACCTCCCAAACACCGGATTGAAGATTCAGACTGTAACCGTAGTCTTTCCAGATCACTAACATGACAGAAATGTAAAAGTTGGTAAGAGATTGAAAAATAGGACAACCGTGATTCAACTGGTGTTTTATGACTTCGTGTTACTGCTTAGTAGAGCGTTTTACTCAAGTGCCATAATTATTCCGAGTAAACCCCCAGCCAGTTCGGACAATTTTCTAACGCTAATATCTATACTAGCATGCTTCAAAACAATCGTATTGTCAGTACAAACAGTTCCAAACTTTGATCTGATAGAAACATGGAAAAATTTGCTCAACTGGTTGAAATCCCTTTTCTTTCTTTTTTAATATGGCAAGGAATACAGGATTAGCTCTTTCTTATGGGCTAGCAAAGTCGTTTTTATGAAATGAAGGTGGTTGCAAATTTGTTAACTACCATCCTCAATCTAGTCATTCTAACAAAGTTTGTTGTTTAAATATTATGATATGGTAAAGAAAGAATGCTAGGAGAGCCAAGTGACTTAAATAAAACTAAACACTGAATATTTTAAACGATACAGACATACCTTTTATGTTTCTAGATAGCATCTCTTTGGTAATTGAACACGAATGTGGCAGCAGACAACCAACAAACCTTTGTAGTAGAAATGAAGAATAGGTAGCGAAGTGTTACAAATCAATACGTTAATCTATCTGGAAAACAGTCATTACAGCGCATCTTTGTGAAACCTATTGAACATTTACGTTTCGTAAAAAATGTTCCCGTAACAATCAAATAAGACTTGTATTACACTAAATATCGCTTGGTTGTTATGATCCGTCAAGTGAATACCATGGAATATGCCGACCTGGTTTCCTTACAAAAATACAAAACAGCATCACTCGGGTCGTACAAGTGTAATAAGTGATCAGTATGCATGTGTAATAATGTTAAACCGAAATAAGATAAATGACTTAGAAGAGTTCTAAAGAGGAGAATTGGTTGAATTTCCTGTACCTTACCTTACACATATTAAGCGAATTAAACGATGTCCAATAGTTGACATCGCTCCCAAGTAAGAATCAGCGCAAAATAAAAAAAGGAAGCCTTAAAGTTGGTAAAATCTTTCATTATGAGGGGGATGGGGGTGAGGTAATGT
>KN887076.1:11687-25609 GCA_000934455.1 Apostichopus parvimensis
TATATTGCAATGCTTAACATTATTTTGATAACACCTTCATGTGGGCTATTACTACTTATGCAGCTGTTTGTCATTAACTATACTGCACATGTGAACATCAGTCACTTTATGTCATGATAGACTGCATGCATCCACCTTGGAGAATTACCCTGCATAGTCTTAGGGTTAAGACAATATAACAGTGGTATGTACATTAGCAAACTAGTAGGCGTTGAGCATATACATATATAGCCTACACTAACAATCAACACCCCTATAGGTAATGATTACTAAATGTGCAGTGAATCAACATGACATCCGGTTACAACATAGATGTCAGCTATATAGAGTTACGAAAAACATTAACTATACAAACTTGTATGACTTGCCTACCCGATGGGACGCTGATACTTGAAAGCTGTACAATTAATACCTCATTAATTAACATACAATGAAAATGATATTAATATTAATTAATAATGCATATCACCAAGTCATATGACCATGGTGTGTGTATTTTGACGAGTTAGTTCTTAATACTGTTTGTCGGCAGCAAGCACGTGATGATAAAGAACTGTTAACCTAATACCTCATGAAACATTTCAACTTGGTGTTCAAGTCGGACAGCTTTGTTAATTACTTTTTTATATTTGTTTATTAATATGTGAGACGATATCGTAGTGCATCAGTCGGACAGTTTTGTTAATTAATCTTTTATATTTGTTTATTAATTTGTGAGACGATACTGTGTAGTGCATATCTCTTCAATGATAATAGAAAGATTCATTTCTCTTTATCGTTATGTTTTATGGGTCTATCCACGTGGTGCCTCAAATGGTCACTTGTCAATAAAGCTTCAGACTTGTTACGAGATTGAAGAATATAAGAAACAAACTTACGGTACTTGTTCATGTGTTATATAATCAATATCAGTCACGGCCAAAGCCTAACTTTAAGAAAGGGTTCGATGAAAGGGGTGGGGAGTGAAATGGGAAGAAGGAGAAAGAGTGAGGGGGTGAAAGTGAGAGGTAGGGAGGTGGGTGGGGTGGGGAAGGAGTGGATAGAGTGGGTAAACAGTCAAACAGAAGACACACAAGAAACAATAACAAACGTTTGTTTGTGAATGTGCAATATATAAAGCGCCTAGTGAAGTAATAGTTATGTAATATGCTTAAAGATTTCTTCCTTCGACCATGAACGAATGTATGACGACTTCCAAAAGTTGCCCCGTGACATGATCGTGACATAAGGTGACACCAAAAAGGTGACAAACTTGTGTCCGGGGCATTAAATGGCTCTTGGCACTCCTGCCCATCAAAGCAAATATTACCTCCCATTGTGTACATAGTATTACCAGGTATAGGCAGTGGAGACTGTGAATATAGTGTACGGTAGGATAAATGAGAGGATTGACCAACTTAAAATCCCATTCGGTTAAAAATGCGGTCTATAAACAGGTATTCTCTCACCGTCATATATACTGACACCGCTGAGTCTCTTCATACAGTCTTAATGTAATACGGACTTGGCGTGACAGCTAAACCTGTTAACATGTACGTACCGTACCGACACACCTGGGAAGAACCTTCCGCATAATACAGTATACTGCTAGATAGGCAAAAACACAATATACATTGATGTCAATTAGAATGAGAAAATACAGGAAATTGCGAGTCTTTTCCATTGTCAAAACCAAAAACTAAATAACAAAATCTAACCACATCACCGGTAGATATGATACAACCAAATCCAATCAAATATATATTTATTGCCGAAAATAGAGATCTTGTTTTGTCACCATTTGCTTCGTTTTGGCATACTAATGGAAATTTGATCGAAATGGAAAACAAAAAAGAATTGAACTGGACTATGAAAATCGGATCCTGCCGTGGGAATGTGAGAGGCAAAGAAGGTATAGAATTGCATTGTGGAAATTGTATAAGTATACTGAGTGAGGTTCAGAGACAACGCAGGTATTTCACAAATTCGTATAAATATTTGCATACGTCGTGTTATGCATTTATATGCAAATAATGATCGCTTTGCAACACCTGGGTTATTAGTGTGATTGGAGGTGCAGACCTTCATAGTAAATCACCATGGGTTATGCTTTTACTTCATGTAATGCAACACTGGTAATTCGGTTATTTTAATATATATATATATATATATAGTCTGGAGCGGCATTCAAATTTTAATTTCTATAAAATTTTGAATTATGGCGCACAAACTCATTTTGTCTGTTTTTTGCAACAAAGAGTGGAAAATATGAATTACTATGAAAGGTATTGAAATCACATGTTAATAAGCATATAATGATGTCACGAATGAATTGATCAACTATGCAAGAAACCGAGTTATAAGTTTCATATTTATGGAATTAACAAGCTTGATTTACACTTGATGGCTCTTAACTTACTTAAATTCATTACCAAATTCATCGTCTTGTGCCAACAATAATTGATCCCCTAATATCGTTTCATAACGGTGATTCATCGGGACCGTTGTCGATATTAAGAAAACCTTAAAGGATGGAGAAGCTCAACTAAATGGAGCATTCAACAATAGTTTCATTAAGATTCCTCATGGCTTAATTCCACTTCTTAAACTATCTTGATGTTTCTCTCTTTAAACTTATACTTTTGAAAGTGTTGTCACCAAGACGAACATTATTCAGTATTGCAAAATTCATACTCCCAACTTGTTCTGTGTTCGATCATTATGCAAACTCATATACTTTAAACAAACGTACCTGTTAAGGTGACATACTTGTCTCTGGGGCCCTAAATGGCTATTGGCACTCCTGCCCATCAAAGAAAATGTTACCTCCGTTGTATACGTGCTAGTATTACCAGGTATAGGCAGTGGTGACTGTGGAGTCATCTACCGCAGATAGTAATAACTTGCGAGAGCTCCGGCGAATCTAAATTGCATGTGGGAGAAATAACGAAATGACGTCTCATCTTATCCGATGATTCATTATGTGTTGGTGACAGTCTGACCACTTTGATAGGTAATTTTGCATCTGAACCAATCTGCTAGAGAATCTGCTATAATTTTTCAATCTCGTTAACTTACATACTTAATCAATATATTGTATAATACCAGATGTTAAATTACAATTTGAGTCGATGCATGCCGTTGTGTTCGTTAAAAAAAAACATATTTTGTAGCATCTTTGCAGAAGAAAATCAGATGACTTTCAAACTATTCTACAACGGTGCAGTGTATTCCGTTACAAGTATGATAATATGCACCTATTATGTGCGTGTTAAATTTCTACATCTGTATTGTAAATAATATATTCACCGGCATATTGCATTGCTGATGAAATGGCCATGGCATGTATACGGAAAGACAGTTTTATCTCTCGTGTCAGTAGCATTCTGTATTACTCAACCGCGGATGTTGATAACGAACAGAATGCTTAAAACAGATGCGCCACGTTTTCATCTATATCGCTTTGTTAAAAAAAAATTCACATGAAAAATGTAAACACTCATACACTACTATAGTTAGAAGCTCTGAACACTGTCATGTTTGAGAGTAACGAGAAGGGGAAAAATCGATGTGGAAAGAATTGTAACCGCTCCAAGAATTTGACAAGTATTAAATCCAGTAGTTGAGTGGTTGGTTCATACGTAATGCTTGCAGATCTATTTATCCATGTGCATTTGGTTGCAAACATTGCGACTAATGTGATTGTCGTTGGATGGTGAATGTTAGAAGCCACTCATTAAAGAAGGTCGTGAATCATAATTGACACTAATGAAGAAACCTTTCCGCTTTGAATGTGAGCCTATAAGTGGGATCTTGTATTTAGTGGAGAATTTAATGAGATGATCTCGGCATTTGAAGCAGACTGGGCTAATAACCAAACAGATTGACAGTAGTGTAACTGTCGGAATAAAGAATTAAAACCTCGTTAACTTAAAACACCTGTAAAATATCTAAGAAGAGTAAGTCAAAAAGAAACGTCAGGACTAAAAGTACATGTACATGTTTCTGATCTGGCTATACAATTTGATCGTCGTAATTTCAAAGTGTCATTCTTACGCAATCCAAGTACACGGTACAACCTTGTCACAGTTGCTCAATCGGACAAGAAACCAGGTTACGTCTCAGACTAGTACTTGATGCTGCAGTGTCTCCTGTTTGTAATCATTCTTGAATATGGAGCCTATATGGTAATTTGTAGGCCTCAAATACCACAGATGTCGTGATCACGAATTCCTAAACCCGAATGTAGCTTACGACGGTTGTTATACAATCTTTGCAACAACAAGTCGAAGCAGCACTTGTTATGTTCTGATTTTGCGAGGCTTGATGAAGCGGGGGGGGGGGGGTCCATTCGCCGTTACATGCACTTGCGTGAAATGTTGTGAAACTTTGTCTTTGATTATTGCTTCGTTCCTGTGAGCTAATGATACTCTTTGCGGTCCATGAACTGCTCACGATCACAAGATACCATCTGTTCAAAAAGTATCATCTGCAACCAATAAAAATCTTCCTTAGATTCGCTTTTCTTTAATGTATTGTTCACAGTCTCCCTCTGTAAATGGCTGGTGAATAGCGGTGGGCAAAGGTGACAGCAACCATTATGTGAGATTGCGCCAAGCTTGTAAACATATCTTCGATTTAAAAATAAAAAAATGTAAGAAAAAAATCACATGAAGAAATTTCTCAAAGTCAAGAAAATACCGTGTTCACGAACCAGATTCTTGAGCGTAAAATTCTGTACTGTGTAAAGATATACGGAGAACTGTGTGTTATTGGTTTTTTATAAAACTCCAAACCTGTTTGTAAATCTGAAGTTCCAATGGTCGCGTATTTATTAGGTCTATACGGCCTCTTTATTCTTTGGTCCGATGGCTTTGTTGACAAAACAGAATAGCTCCATTGACCATCAGTCAAAAGTATTCGCGGAACACATCTATCAGTCACACTTCATTGATTACAATTGAATAAGTGCTCCCAATTTTCGTTATTTTTTTTGTGTTTGTCTACGACCAAAAGAAGATGTTGACAGTCACTGCAGTTTACTCTACCGTTTCATCTGTTGAATAATAAACAACAACGGATCCGAACTGCAGGACTTGTTATCATGGTTTCACATGGTACGAATTCAGTCTCAGGCTACAAAAACACTTTAGTTTCGTTGACATTTAATAATAAGACCAGTTGGATTATCAGCTTATGCTTGTATTTGCTGTTATGGGTTCTTTTTATTATTTTTTTGGCTGGCGACAAATTTTGAAACACATATGCAAGAATTTTTCTTAAGACTGTTTTTGCCCCATTTATATCAGTATTTGAATTGTTATTCCTATTCATGGACATAAATAATACGTTTGCTTGCTTTCACAAGTGTTCAAATGATGTTGACATGAATTGAGCAAGATATTCTTAACAGATGCCTGGCAAAATCTGCGAGTTTCTTTGTCCTTCACTTTCTACTCTATATAACTTTATAAACAGCTACACAAAAAATCACGTCTTTCAGAGATACAAGTTAGACCACGTCCTTCAGAGGAGGAAAATGGGTATACTTTATACATGCATCTAACCTCCATTTCATCAAAGCTTATTAATACCACCAAATTAAGTTGACTATATTGTCTGTAGAGAATATGCTGTCCTCTCCCTCTTCCATGTGACTGTAAAAATTTGTGGTCATATTACTCCCCCCCCCCCCCCCCCCCCCCCTCCCCAATCATGTTTTTTAGTGTTCCTTGATTTGCAATTGTGTAACTCTACGCCTTACAACCCACCAGATCCCCCCCCCCCCTCCCGTCTCCCCCTCCCCCAGCCAACACCATCACACTACTATAATGGCACTCCCTCTGTTGCTATAACTTAACCTATACAGGGAGTTGTTCCATAACAACTCCCTGGTCTACATATGACCTCGCAGCTCTCCCTGGTGAATTTATATCCAATAGTCACACGGACATTATCCCTCCTTTCTATGATAATCACTGAGCTATGAACATCCCATACGACTGTTCCACTAAGAATCTCTCACAAGTTTTCTTATGCGAAAAGAAATTGATGAAGGCTGAATTCTCCGGGGCTTAACTTTGAAGACTTTTATCGACCAGCAAAGCCTGCTGTATAGCTTCCATTATACTATATGCTATATATATGTATATCTCAAATCCGATAGATCCTTTCCGTGATCCTCGAAGTACATAATCTGTCAACCGACCTTGTTGTCATGTCGAGTCAGTTAACTTTATTTCGCTTCAGGAGAAACCCTATCCCCTTGTCAAAGTTCTGTCTTTTCACTACCAAGATTACCGGAATAAATGAATATACACCAATCAGCCTACAAGCACACACGCATACATACATGCGCTGATACCTAACCATGCAAACTAGGTCACCAGACTATAACGTGTGCCGCAATAAAAGTACAGTAGGCTACTTTGTCAGTGAAGTATAAATGACAGTTCCTTGACTTTTACGGGGCCTTTGAAACCACCATATTACAAGTAAAAAAAAGACTGTAAAATGTATGTGTGTGTGTATGCGTGTATGTATGTATGTATGTAGATATGTGTGTATGTATGTATATATTTATGCATGTTTGCATGTGTGTATGTATGTATGCGTGTATGTATGTACGTATTCTAATTCTTCAAAGGACCTACATTTTTCGAGGCCTGTTGTCACATGCTTACCTGGTTATTTCCTGACTAAGAGCCCCTTTATTCGATATAATAAATACTACTTATATAAAGAATATTGTATTTTACATGCCTCGAATCCATCAATAGACGCAGCTCTCTAGCCAGTCAAAAAATACGCATTTTTACCCATAATCATTGATTATATGGTAAAGGAGATCTTGGGAGGCTCCATTTAAAGGTTTCTCAAGTCCTTCCTCGGGTTTATTTTTTCTATTCATTTCTTTTTCTTTTTTTGCATGGAAAATATTTGAATTTCAAGATTGAAGAGAGGTAACCGGGGTATAGATTTGCAAAAACCTCTCAGACAGAAGATGCTATCAATAGCTAGTAAACCTTGTAGATGATATCAGATTTACCTCTGGTGACAAGTCGCCGTGAACTAATAATGTCATTCACCTGGAAATGGAAAGTTTACATTACCAACACATTTCTACATTAAAACCACTTCGTACCAGCATCGTCACCGACGTCAGCCTGGTTGCTGCTATCGTCGCAATCGTCTTCCTGAGTGAGGCTGTGACGCATACATCAGGCTATGAAAAAAGGGCATCTTTCGAGAGGCAGAGCAAAAGTCTTGAGGGCATGTTCGCGATATACTTACGATATTCACATATAGCTATTTACCACAGAGACAGTATTGGCATCAATGAGTTAAATGACAATATTTGACAATATTCTCAAGTCATTCTAAGGTATCATTTCATTTAATCAGGAACTAGTCAATCATTTATACACCCAGGCTAGAAATCTTTCTTTGTTTGATTAAGCGAATTCTACCATGCAAACCCTACAAAGATCCCAATTGTTATATCAAACCTCTCGTAAGAAACGATGAGCATACCGTCAAATTTCAATATCTTTGACATCTATGCCGAAAGGAGTATTCCAGCTGAAAATGATCTTTTCAACTGAAACAAGACGTTATACAAATTTATACTTTTCATGATCCAATTAAACATAAGGTTCGTTAGACTGTCAAGCCCGCTCCAGTCTGTTAGACTTGTCTAACGTGATCGACTAGCGGTACGGTAAAAGAGGCGATGTGGTGCAATTCCTGAGAGCAGAAAACTTGCGGACGCTCAATGTTACAAATTTGACGAGTTACTTGAGTTTGCGTTCGAAGGAGCTAATCATTGCGCATGCGCTGTAACATGTATGACGCGAAATCACCTTGATTCGGTTAATGACCCTACACTGACAATCGCACGCAATTCAGAGTGAACTCCTTTGATGTGGTATCCATTTGGTTTGTTAAAATGAAATTCATCTTATTCAATATACATAAATTGTGATATCCAATGTAGTTTACTGAATAAGATCAGTTTACTGGGTGGGTAGCTTTATTATTTTCCTTGATCATGTCATTACCTGGTACTCTCTTTGCTAATACAAATATCCAGCTGAATGATCCAACACCTCTAGTCACAAATTATATTTTTGCAATAGTCATAGTATAATTTATTTTCTTGTAGCTTGTACTCAAACTTTGAACAGTCCTATACAGTCCTACACAGTCATATACAGTCCTATACAGTCATATTTATTTATTTATTTGTTTTGCCACAAAAGTACAAAGTGGAGGGAGGTCTTCCATAAAGCTTAAAAGCTTAACAATGTGGAAGACTCCCTGAAGAAAGAAAGAAAAGGAAAAAAATATATATAAACACATATAGGCCTACATAAATATAAATACAAATTAAATGTTCAATATACATTCGTATACAGTCATATACATATACACAGTCATATACAGTCCTATACAGTCCTATGTGGGAGTGATCATTCATAATACGTATCATTCAGTCTGTAACAGACTGGCAATGTCTTTCTAAGTAAACTTTTTCTTTTATTATAATAAAACCACTCCTTTCTACGTCCACAGTTTGACGTTCAGAAAGAGACTTGTGTTACAGAGCAAAACCAATAAAGGGCGCTCTTATACATTATGTCGCGGCAATACCAATAATAATGAGGGCAGTATTTTATAATGGCAGCATAGATAAAACTGTCTCAGTAATCGATATCAGTATAGCATTGCGTAGCAAAATCACGTGACGTGAAGAATATGTCAACCTTTGCTCGACATTCATTCCATCTTAAGGACTTCAGTTTAGCTCATTTTTTTATTGTCATTTCACATAAACGTTGTTTCATATAAACGAAGTAGGCTCACAAAGAATAGTCGAGATCTTCGTTAGATATCAACTTTCACTTCATTAGTCAGAAATGTTAATAATCCTAGGGTTTTCATTAAAAAAAAATCTACTTGATTACGCAATAAAAACTAAAAGTCTGGTTACCTTATGATAACCACAACTCGGGACTCAGGGTCCAGAGGTTTAGAGCCAACGGATTACAGCTGTCAGTCGTGTTTATTGCATGAATAATTGAAAGAAGGCCAACATGCTTATGTTATACATATATGTCTTATATATCTTATAACTATAGTTTTCTTTCCCTGTTCACTTCAAATTGAAGAAAAAAGGTCAAAATTTCGATAAGAGAGTGAAATAACTGTATAGTGGTTATTGCACCCGAATACTTTGTTCTTCCAGAATGTGAAGTTTTTCGCAGGCCTTGCCTTTGAATACCGTCGCAGGACTCGACTCATCATTCAAGCATATTCGACAATTGTTGTCGGTGGAATTTGAGATTAGTAGTATACCACTTGTTTCATTAGCGTAAGAAACTTATTTCCAGTGATACTGTATTATTAAATTTCCACTATATCCTCCAATATTACGCGACGGATATTTCGACTCATTCCTTGATATTGCTAGTTGATATTTTATCTCAAACGTCAGACTATTTAATCTCAAAATGAGCCATTCAGGTCAATAAACAGGATTCATCTGGTGCACTTTTTGTATATTTGAACTTACATAGCGTTACTCCTGCCTTTCGTGAAACGATATGTGAATAAGTACTTTTACAGCTGTTCTCCGTCTAAGTAAGTTTGTCATTTCTCTTCAAAAACCATTCTTGCTATTGTAAGCAAGTAGAATAGCATTTCATGCATTAACATCGTTAACATTATCATGTATTATTGACTCTAAGTCATCATTCAATAGAATTTGTAGCCTCATCCTATTCTACAGATCTTTCAAAGAATCCAACATAGACTGTTCGTCTTCTGCAATATAATGAAAATCACTGTAGTAGATGAAAGAATCTCGCTTTGCCGGTTGCTTCAATCGTGCTAGGGTTCTAGGCACACCGGAGTTCATGACGCTCCAAGGGTGGTATGGCACTTTTTGTGGCCTAGGATCCCGTGTCCATAATCCCACTTAATATCGCAAAAGAACCTATGAGGATGCGCAGAGGGTCGGTCCAATGCGACCAGAAGCGTTCTTGCGTGAATCCGTGCCTATGGGCAGAGAGTCGAAGCACTCTATGCGACCTGCATGTTTGCAGCCACCGTCTACTGAATACCTTGGCCTGAAGAGGGGCTATTCTCCTAATACTGAAAGCATGGATTGCTTTAAGAAACGTAATAGAAATTTCTATTAAAAAAATACCGTTGAATTGTAAACTAGCGCCATCATTTTCATGATTTTTGTTTCTTGGGTTTGTTCCTTACAGTTCAGTTAGGTGGACTCAATTCACTTGAAAGGCATCATTTTTGTTGGCCAAGCAAAAGCAATTAAACTTTCGTGAGGATAAACAGGGTCGAGATTCTCCAGGAACCTTAGCAAAAATAATTTATCCGACATAGATACGCTAGTGAAATTATACAACAATTACTCAGGAACAACCACCCCTGCAGTCCTCAATCCCACCCACCCCATCCCCAAAACAGAGAGAGAAGCAATTATTTCTTTCTTTGAATGTAATAATGCTAATTTAAAGATTGTTGTACTATATGAGGGTTAACTGTATCAATCCATAGACTACATATAGAGTAAAAACGTTTATTGAGATACTTTTATCTTCTTTGACAATGGTTAAAGTTGAATAAGCAAAACTCTCTGTCGATCATTTGAATGCATTGATTGAAGATGTTTTCAACTTTTCTAAGTGTGCTGTCGACCTGTTGCTATGCACGTACTCAGTAATCAAACGTTGTTTTTGACTTCACCAATTTGATTCCACCAAAAAAGGTACTAGGAGAGATAACAATTAAGCTGCTCCCCATTGTACTAACCCTCGGTAAATAACGCACGCTAATATTGTGGGCAGACAGGTTGTTAATAATTGTAACCGGATAAATCTCATATGATTCCAACCATTTGCCAGTATCACGTGGTTTGGTATAAGTGACGCAAAGCTTACAAAGCAAACAAAGGTACAGATTTAAATTCATCATTGAGTGACAATTCTTAATATAGGCCTATGCAGTATATTGTGACAATGGAATGACATCATTTACGGAAAAGCACGTGGAAATAAGTTCCCACAAAGCTACATTCTCCCTTGAAAGATATATGTTTGAGATTGATATATACTTCAATCTAAACGTGGTGTAACTGTGAACTGTACACTAACCAGTAGCGAAGTCGCTAAGGCCATGAGAGAATACATTTGTGATCAGCCCGTTCCGATTCTAGTCATGCACCCACCCGTAAGACGAATGTCGATAACATTACACATTCACATCACTTTATATAGTAACACCGTATAGTACCGAACTAATACAAACAAATACATATCCCTTCTTCTGCCCTGACAAAATTCCCTTATCTGCAATATATATACATATAGTTTGGAAAATAAGGGCACAAACTTTTAAAGGAGCTTTCTGTATCTTGAAAGTAGTTTAAAACTTTTTATATTAGAAACGGTATTGGATTTAATGATTTAATAAAGGCGATTTATGAGCAGGGTTATTAATGATTCCATTCGGTTTTCAACGTGTTTAATGTACGATCAAAAGTCTTGGCAGTTATCTGCAAAGAATAATAGCGACAGTAAATGTTATATCAAAATCATCAAAGTTCCCTTCATCTAATAAACGAGTCAAGGAATATCAGCGTCACCAAATTCCCTGCAAGTTTAACATTAAAAATAAAGTGTTCAGAAACTTTACCACGAATGTATGATTTCAAAAATTCGATCGAGAACCTCTATAGCACTAACAGTCACCCTCCATATAGGAAAGTCTAAACCTTATAAATGTTTTTCTTGATAAAAAATCGTTGTGAATGAACTAAAATGAACTAAATGAAAGACAATATATACGTAACATATATTTATATGTCAAGACAATAAAACTCTGATGCATGAGTAAAATATTCTGGATATATACTTACATCCAAAAATTTGTCAATGATAGTTTAGGAACTTCCAGATGAATTGCATGCTTGAATCAGTGGTGGGCAGATGCATTCTGGGATACATCCGTGAAGGTAACATCTTCCTCTGAAAACCTCCAACAAGCGAACCATCGGATGGTATTATAGTCCAAAGTTGACCATCTGTCGTTACGTAGTAGACTAAGTTAAATTGTATGATTTAAGAAAGACATTTGACTTAATATTTTGTTTCTGAACCGCTTGCAGTAAATTTACAAAGAAATTCAGCTTGAAAGACAACAATTAAAATTCGATATAAAGACTCTATGGCTCCTGAAAGAGATATTTGACTGCATTTGTTTATTTATCAAGCTTAAATTGATCCATTGGCGCACCATGAAATGTCCATCCTAATAAATCTACAAATTAAACATGATTTGATATCCGAAAAGCAGAGTAAATATATTTGAATAATAATTATTAATAGCCCTGCATATCAGCGTTCTTATCCCTCGCATATTGTTTCCAGGCTTTTGAAATTGTAACGTTTAAAAACTATAATTTCCTTGTTCGCATCTTTCAGACTTTATGGAGTATAATTAATGGACATATGGTGCAGGGTGGATGTTAGTTTGACAAAGGACGAGGACTCGATAACTTACACGCGGGTGGCATCTGACCTCTCAGATCGTTTTAACAACCCGATTGGATAAATAATAATTCCAATAAAGACCAATTTTAAAGACATGAAAAGTGTTTGAACATTGGATTCGAATGTCACGAACACACTACTACACACCACTCTGTCCACAAGTTTCATCCTGATTAGTATAGTACTAATAGTTACACAATCTGTATTCTTGGACTAACACGATTACTAAATAAACATCGTTTGGGGGGGGGGGGCTAAGGGGGGGGGTTAAGACTCTTCCTTTGTCAAGATTACCTTCATTATGTCGAACAGGTTAAACAAACCTAACATATATCGATGTCGACCAAATAATACACCAAACTCCACTATAACATTTGGACTTTATAGTTTACGACTAAGGCACGTGCATCGTTTGCCAAAGCTTTACAACCGATGAGATACAATACATAGACAGTGCATGTGATCCCGACCTCATGTATAACCATATACTAATTTCTATAGTTTATCTGTGAATGGCCATCGGTGCTCTGACTGCCGTTTGGGTATGCTCACTCGCCCCACGCTTCGTAGTTCCTGCTTCAGGACAGGGGAGAAAAATAAAACAGATTCAATGATTGAAATGAGAGTAGGACATCTATATTCTCTGAATACCACCCATTGATACAATGTTATGTGATGAAGGTTTAGCCTCGAAAGTAGTAGCACATCTGATGTATCAACAATTGTATAGAAACAACCGCCATTGCACCAAAATAGTCCAACCACTATTCAACTTACCTCCCTTTAGACCCCTAATACTCCACCACACCCCCCTAACCTCCCCCACAGTAAAAATGTGGTGATTTTAATTGTTTGTAATTGGTTGATATCGTTGATATGATGTACAGGGCAATAGCGCATGGAGTCACGTGTCTCCTGCCCTCACCTCCGTTCAAGTTTCTTCAATTGGGATACATGTTATATAACACACGCACGTAATGTCTTATATGCACTGGCAAGTTAAACTACACAAATGTATAGTCAAACTGATGGAAATAATAGCACCAACTGCACCATATTACATCTGAACCCCCTCACCCCTTACCGGAACAAAGATAACTCAAGGTGGGATGGGGGGGGGGGGCCTAACCCTAAAGACGTACAACAACTTGTCAACAATCCTCTTTTCCCGAAATCTTTGCCTTTAGCGATTTTTTTTATACTTTCCGCACTCCGTCTTATAACTATTACTTCGATCAGTAGCGCCATATCTGCACTATCTGATCATATTAGAACTAATAACATAATATCATTTAAAACATGAAGCTTTACTGACGTACAATTTTATCGTTACATTCTAGCCAGTGGCGTAGGAAGGTACTTTTGAGT
>KN887076.1:26799-38441 GCA_000934455.1 Apostichopus parvimensis
TTATACGTGAGGGAATTTTACATTCCAACCTGACAAAACAAGCGAAACATTCTAAATTGATAGTGCTCGTAATTCACTTTTGATGTGTTTTGTTGCACCGTCGTTTATAAACTAACTATTGACACAGACAGAACTCTGTGGTCGTAATTTATATATTATTTGTCTCTTATTTCAGTCACTTTCGTGATGTCGAATAGAGCTCGTACATATGTATATATATATTAGAGAGCCTGATGGATTTGTTGTACATTCCAGGCTGTTGGTAGAGTGTTGGTAATTCTATTTTTCTCCCGATAGCTCAGCTTGGGTGGTCACGATTAAACATGGAATTGACTCTGCCGTTTATATTGTTTCTCGATCAGGATTTACGGAATCTGAACTTGGAGGTCCCTGTAATCGTCAAATTGTTTTTGGTTTTGTTTAGTTTGTTTTAGTCTTTTTTTATAATAAGCTAGCCAACAGAAGCTGATTTGTGAAACACCATCGATGTTATGATCCTGGATGAATACTGGCTCATATCAAGCCTTCTCTTTTCGACGAGTGTTCACGGAATAACGAAGCCCACGGGTTAACCTTCGTAGCAGGTGTGGATATGTACCATATTGCCCGCACAGCGGACGTGTATTACTCCTGCACCGGTTAGCTGCATTCGTAATATACCAATAGAATATGGTACATATCCACACCTGCTACTAATAATAAGGTTTGTATTACGGATGCAGCTAACCGGTGCAAGAGTAATACACGTCCGCTGTGCGGGCAACCCGCGGGTGGGATGTTGCAGCCGTTCCGGCTCGAAGTGTCCGCCAGTTAAAGTCCCCATCCGACGCACGAGAGTGTAGCTCACTATCTCACCACTTTTTCACATAATGAAGGAGTGACAGACACCCCAGTTATTACCATTGCAGTACAGCTATGGTGAACCCAATTTGTTATGAAACCATTGAAAGAATAGAACCAAATCTGGTCTCCCAACTTGGCAAACCAAATCCACGGCAGACTCGGTTCAACAACACCATCTTCACAGCAATAATTTTGATTAGGTCCAAAAAAAATGCACGTTCCTGGGTGGGGTGAGATGCTTTTGACCCTGGTATCTGGGGTTGTGGGGTGAATATCTAACGCATGCAGGGGAAAGCACGAAGTGGATTCTGGTGACCACAATTTACACTTTGTACCCAGTAATCCGCGAGCAAGGACACTTAAGTAGTAACCTACTTGAGTGACATAAGGGAATATTACAGCATGTATAAGAGAAGATAAGATAAAATTGATTAAACCCCACAAAGAGTAACTGAAATGCTCGCATAAACACAGTATTATACAAATATAAATATACTAAAAAGTTTCAAAAGGGCAAGACCAAATAAACAAAGCAGGACATATAAAAACAGAACACAGTGACAAATTAGCGTTTAAAATTTAAATTATGAAGTTTTATACATTGCGGAATAAAAGAATAGGGGTCCCTATTTGTACTGGCCAACGGCAGCCTCATCCTAACACTCCGAGAGAACACTGTTTTGTCCAGACACACACGTAGTGGGTGGTCATCGTCATTTATAATTTTGTAGAGTTTTTCTCCGAGGTATGACGAGGCCAAGGTTGGCTGACTTTCCCCGATTAAGCTACTTGCCTGTCTGATCATAGCTCCAATACGATAAGTATCTTCCACTCTAGCATTGCCACCCCATGACACCAAATTATATTGCCAAACACCACCATATGGTCAACAGATCTGAAAGTTCTACTTGCGCATTCCCCATCTGTTATCTTGAAATATCCTATCACAACTATACCCTAAACGTCTATAACAACCTCAACCAATTTAAACAAATTCTTTTTCGCTAAGGTTATATACTGGCTGCATTTATACGGTGTTGAAAACCTTCTCGAGCGGGCCACGGAAAATTTGCCCTTGTGCCGCAGTTTGTCTGCCTGTACTCTACCCGTGACACCACATCTCCAAGAAGGGGCAAATACATGCAACGTGGTTTCACGAGATAGGAGGGTTTTTTCATAGACTTTTATTGTTTAATACTCGTTCAGGTCCTAACTCTTATCTGGGAGTTGTAAGGGTCCTAGCAACTTCCTGCCCTTACTTAAAATCATCGCGTTATCAATATTCGTGATTCTGGTACAAAATATGGGGCGTACTACATATAAGCAGCAAAGAGTATTAACCAGTACTAATGACCCGTTTGTTAAAATGTTTGTTTCTTCAGACAGGTCTGGTGGAAGGGAAGTGCTCGAGGGGCACACTCCAAGGACCGGGGTCAATAAGGGGCCCGGGATTATATGTAACGATGGATCAGCTAAGAGCTTTTTTTCGGACCGGAAAAGAACGTCCTTCTTCATATAAACATCCAAGAATGTACTATACCGTGAATTTATAACGAATTACTGAAAAAAGGGACCCGGTGACATAACTGTCCCTGGGGCCCGACATGGCCCTCAACTCACCTGACCACAGTTAAAAGTCTATAGTATGAATTGGGTTATGACTTTTCACTCGACATCAGCTTGCCAATCTAAGCCATGCAATATTTACTCATATGCTAATTGGATTAACATCAATGTAGCAACAATTGAAGGTCTATAAGGCTGTAATCATATATTGCCTATGTACGTGTGAGCAGTGATCAACACTACAACCTATATAGTCCACTCTATGTCAAGATGTTCCACGGACAACGTTAGAAATGTTGTATCGTTTCATTTAGGCCGTCAAGTCTTTGATGTTTGCGCATAGTTTCACCATTCCTGGTGCTATACGTGGTTGACCAGAGAGGCACATCTCCCTAGTTTGACTAAAGTAACAGAGGTTATTTTTAGGTCTTTCCTTTCTACAGTCAAATTTGGTAACACCAGATGGAGTCAAATTTAATATTCAAAGCACTTTTCACAAGAAATAAGTTTACCCTTATGAGCTGGACTAGTCTTACAGCCACTTCATTAACTAAATCTAGACGGTACATGTACATGATGTTGAAAAGCAACCTGCATTCCCAAACGTTGTTCCTGTACAGTTTTCCGTCACACGTCATATGACTAATTAGCATAATGATGCGCCGTTCTTCTTTTCAAACTGTGACAGACGGTAATAACATTTCTTAATCGATCGAACACTAAACGTACAGATTATGCAGTCCAATATTCGGGAAGGTTATACCAAAATCCTGTCAAGCATATATATCATGATAGAACTTATGGGCCTATACGTCCATCCATGGCCCATTGAAGCAAGCAAATGACGAACTTAGCGTATCGTATAGGCTAATACATGCATTATTTCAATCTAACATCATCAAAGCAATTAGTTGAGCTGTTCTGGCTGGCGTTACAGTCAAACGATAAAACCAGATGTCGATTTTCAGGTAATTTTGTCGAAGATAATCAGATCGAAGGACAAATTCGTTAGCTAAGGAAAGATCCATGCTTATATGCTGCGGTACTTGATGTGGTATTCACTAATTGGCTTACGCTGTAAATATTTCATTAGTTTTTCATTTTATATTAGACGCGTAAAATAACCAAGAAACTTTTTATCTAAATGCTTCACACAAATTAGTCGACGCCTACAAAAAAAAAGAAAAATAACAAAAAAAGTAAGAATAATAGAATCTATAGCCAGATAGAATTGATCATTTCAAATTACATTTGTTTTCATTTTTCACAAATAATGTTTGAACACCTTAAGCAGTTAATTGGTTTCGTTCGCAACTTTCAAATATGGCAACTAATATGCGAGATCTTTTCTTTTGTTTCACTTTGTTTCTGTTTGTTTTCCTTACATTTTAATCTTAAAGGAAACAGATGAGGTATTTCAAATGAGAAAAGGAATTTATTACATAAAAGATTATTCGCTACTTTAAACAATGCTAAAAGATTCTAGCGAAAATGATATCCATCGGTAGAAACCTCATTAGAATTGAATTGGATCACTTTTCTCAATATACTGTCCGAAGTGTTACATAACCTAAGTTAACATTTGCTCTCGTATATCAACTGTAGCCTACGAGACTTTGAAATAAATCATTCCGCTTAAACAAAGTTACTGTCTTCCTGTTGTCTTTCATGCATGGTAGCACTGGAACGTGTGGATGTGGCTAAGTTAATGCCAATGTATTTCTTCGGCTTTATCCTAGTATAAAGTCGAGACAAAACTTCCATTTTGGGTCTCCTGTAATAGCACCCCCCCCCCACAACTTTGCCACCCACCACACCCCTCCTCAGTTCGAAATCTGGCTTTCTTGACTCTGTTGTAAGGATGGAAATTGCTTGTTTTCTTTTCTTTTTTCATGATGCTATTTCCCTCCTTTTTTTCTACTTCTGTCTGTAATTATTCCAAATTTGGTATTGATTATTTTTTATTTTTGCTTTGTTTTTCTTCGTCAGTTTTCTGTTTTGCTTTATCGTAATTCTCTTTGATTTTGTTTAAACTCCGAATTGTCTTCTTTTATAATATTGTTCCGACACTTCCAACTTTTTTATTTTCATATGATTATTTTCTTTCTCTTCATTTTTTTGTTTTGTTTACTTTTCCTCGTACATATGTGAAGACAGTTGGGTGTTTTCCAACTTGAATAGGCTATTAATCTCCGTTGAGGAAGGTGGCATAAATAAGCTGCCACATGCATATTCAGCTACTAATGTTTAGACAACTTTATTCTTTGTATTGTGATCATTCACACACCTAAATTGCTATTTGACCGACACTACATTGCGCTACCAATATAGTCTTCTGCTTTACATCATAAAGTATACTTTATAGCTATCGCGTAATAGTCCGAACTTTGCCCCACCGTGCGCGCATACATACGGTGATACAATAGCGCGCTCACTGCAATATCGGTATGCATGTTGTACGTACATAATACTTTGGTGCGTGCGCGTTTATCTATATGCGAGTACGTGCTTACTATACCATCATGCACAGTGGTGTTTCCATGGAAAATATTTGTTGTCATTTTATAGGCGTCCAATATCAACACGTAATCGGGAGTTCTCAACATTGCAATGGCATGCAGTGTAGTATATATACACGTTGGATAAAATCTTGCCATCGTTCTTCGTCTCAATTGTTGGAACGTCTCCAATAATACGACTGAAGAAGAAGAGGACGACATTTGAAGACATAAACAGAATATCTATGGCTGGTTAGTGATAGTTTACACTCTGTCGGAAGCTGTTTGTCTGTCTGTAAAGTTAGCCTATGCCTAGCCTGTACCTATATAGTCTCTGTGCGCAAATCTAGCTAACAATATTCGTACGAATTTGTTGCAGTGCAATCTTCGTGACAAAACTTGTATTAAATAGCGTAAACACCATTGTTGTTTCGCTGTTTACGCTGTATCGTAAAAACGTCCACGGTCTGGTTTTTAACTTTAGTTACTCTTCTGCGCCTGAAATCTAGTAGATACTTCAAAGCACCATTAATATCTATTTAAAACTTTTATGACATTCTGTTATCAGAATATTCCCCATTTTACGATATTGTTTACTGAATTCTCATATTATCATATACAGAAATAGTTTATCGTTATATATTTACGGCTTTCATCAACTAATTCAGTTGTCTTTTACATCGATGGCAACCGATCCTCAGTCAAGGGCAGCGGATCGGTAGTGGTGGGAGTGTTCACAGCGGTACGTGCTTCTCCCCCCCCCCAACACCCCCCCGTTTTGATAGAAGCGTGGATTTTCATGAATACGAAGTATGCAGCTACATATGTGGAGTCACGTTTACATCTTAGAGTACAAAGTGTATCTTACATAAATAAAGATTTGTTTTCCCTTTAGTATCCGAATGCAGGATGTTAAAACTAAAATCCATTAGTTTCGCTTCAAACATGCTGGCAAAAGTGATCACATATTTTCAAACCTCGATAAAACTTTATCGACCAACATCAACGTGCTTTCCGTTAATGTGAGACTCCAAATTTCTGGTGAAATTTGGAAGATCAATAAATTCAAACCTCCAGCAACGTGTTTTGGAAAACTTTCTGGAAAATTGATGGCATGCATTTTGGGGGCTATACAACCCTTTGAATATTATAGAAAATAGCTATTTATTTTTCAAAATGTTAGCCTATACCAAACTATCACTTTAAAATATTAAAGTAGATATACCGAGGACTAGCCTCATTTGCATATACTGATCTGGACGGAAGATGTTGTTGTCATCGAGTAAAGGTCAATAAAGGTCACACATGTCCGCTACTCTGAGGGGGGGGGCGGAGGGGGAGGGGGTTGAAAATAATAGTCCGTGGCATACATACAAATAGCAAGATTGTAAGACGCATGCACCATATTGCTACTTTATTGGGTAGTAGAATACAAACCAGCATGAAAGAATTTGCATTAAAAAATGACGCCCTCGATTTATAGAGGCTTTCGTCGGTACAATGGTGCGTTAAACTTTACACCTCTTGGGAGAAACCTCATGTACGGCATTACGTGCAGACGTTTCTGTTGTCAAACAATAGCTTAATATGCCGATGACTTGAGTTTCATCTTAAAGTCATAAACTGAATATGTCCTCCTTCATCTAAATGAAAACCATTTTTCCCTTCTACTTTATTTACGTATTTTACGTTGGAGATGCAATTTGTTTAACTTTTACATTAACAAAAATATTGTAGACTTTTGTAGACTTGTTGCAAGTCGTTTTAATCATTGAAGTATTATATGTTTGTCTTTGTATCCGAGTTCACTCGACAAGGTATTTTGTAAAGATCATCCTTATTGGCCCGACTTGAGCAGACTAAAATATTCTTCTCCTGGAATTTCTAGCTCTTGTTTCTTTGGGAGGGGGAGGGGGGGAGGCAATACCTATGACATTGAAACAGTTACTCATAAATCTGTATGTTTGGTTCGTGTACGTTCAACCTGTGGTTTATAGCCTATATATAGACATACAGTTGTTAATATCTCACTTATATACAAGCTGTCACAATATGTCACGTCATTGCTCTGCTAAACCATTTTGCATTCACAAAATCTACGAATATGGCCTCATAATCAGCCGTTTCATTATATTGTGTTTCAGCACACTGTGAGAGGCGTCGAAATTTAAATCCTATTATGACAATGAGACTATACTCTATTCTATATATTCCATTTTAGGCATATTTTACTGACCCCCACCCTCTAACTAACCACGGGCCTTGGGGCTTCCGTTCGATACCCTCTCGCGCACAATTATGATTTTAAAAAGTCCCCTTGTTGTACTTCAGAGCTCAGTATGGGTTTGACGTATATAAATCTGAATATTTTTCAAATCTAACTGTGAAATAGTCGGTTTTCAACTTTGCTATTAGCACTAACCTTTATTCAAGTGGTACATTATCGCTCAATGAACGATTTTTAGTTATTCATGTTGTTCATACATACTGTATATGCATCGTTGATTTATAAACATAAACACACAAACATAAGAAGTTGTTTCGCCTCGAGACTATACTATAAAAAAAGGTGTAATCAACAGTATTGTTACAGCAGACCGTCGTAAATATGAAAACAAAATTTTAAGTTGTCCAAAAAAAGGAAAAAATTTAGAATAACCAAAAAGCCCTCCAGCTTCAAGGGAAGGCTATACAAATATTATTTCACAAGTACTACAACATGATGGTGCGGTGTATACGCCTAGTATCTTATCTTATGCGTCGGCGAAACCTTTTACTCTCCCACGCCTTTAGAATTCCTCCAAATCGAAGGGACTTGACCCCCACTTGTCCTCACAAATATGATAGAATCTTTTCGATTTTTAAAGCAAATCATTTCGACGACATTGTTTGGATAAGGCTTTGGTCGTTTTAGTATAGAGAACGCGGGATCGCGTGGGAGAATTTGTACTGCAGTGTAAGAATATATGTACAGTATAGTGACCTTCTTTAATCAAACATTAACAAAGGGAGTGATCAAATTTACGTCATCAAATCGCCCGAAGAAGTTCAACTTTTTTTTCTCAAATATAATAACTCATATTGCCAAAATATTTCTTACACTCACGGGTAAAATCACCAAAGAACCTCAGGTTTCGTAGAGATGCTTTTCTTCTTCTTCTTTAGTATAGTCCCGCGAAACCGACTGCAATAAACAAAGGGGAGGGGCGGCCATATTTACCTGTTTACATAGTATTAGCATACGATGGATCTATTTGAAATCCAAAAAGGGCTGCATAATCTCTATTCCCATGGACATCATAAAAACTAGTGGGAAGAATAGCCAACTTTTACACAAACCTTCCGCACAAAAGGATACACCAAAGGGTACACACTTACAGTTTAGTGGGTTTTTTTTCTTCTTCCAATAAAGCTTTTCATACAAATGCTCGAAGACGCACGTGACCCACAGGCTGTTAACAGGGATCTCGACTAAGGTTCGAGATTGAGATGGGGAGGGGGAGGTGGGGGATTGGGGGATTGGGGGAGAGAATGGCTCAAAGGCTTTGAAGCTACCGCCAATGATGCCATCATGCCCCCGATAAAATCAAACTTGAATATTTTTGGGTGACCATGGCCCACCTTCCTACCCTTCCCCTCCCCCTCCCCTTCCCCCTCCCCTTCATTGTTCGAGGTCCTTCTTATAAGTACTAATATTACGACATGTGTCCATCGCCACAAATAACTGCGAGTCAAGACTAAATGGAAACAATTTTTTATAACTTATGACTCGTGTACAGTTATTATAGTGTATCAGTTGGTTTACTACGGTACTAATTTCTGTTCTTCTATGAAGTGTCATTCTCTACTTTTTCTGTGAAGACTTCTTGATGTAAAACTATACGAAAGATAGTTATATTGTTCATTACATCACATCTAACATAATATACGACATCTACGGCAATTATTGGAAATGGAAGACTAAATGTTGCGGCTTGAAGCTCGGGTTGAATATAACCAATAGCCTACAGTAACATAGAATGACGTTTTACAACGCTATTGTCTTCTTCTTCTTTGTTCAACACCATTAGAGATATCATCAAAGTTAATCAAACACGGTATATTGTTTATTCTTCCGAGAACAAAGGAGACACTTTCAACTTTGTGTTTTCCCCTACACCTCTGAGGCTTAAGAAGATAATAAGAAGGCTATTTATCTTCGGTTTTGAAGTTTCGACATTGCCCTATACCCTAAATATGTATATATATATTCCAGACTCTGGACTTTGTCACAATACATACGGCCACCAAAAATATCTCGGTGCACAACCTAAATATTGACATGAGTCAGAGCTGATTTGATTGTTGTCAAAATACAAACAAAACCTAATGCATAGGTTAGGTCATGCAGGGCCGACGTTTTTAACTGCAGTGTATAATGTTTTCCTGTACCTACTTAGCTATAGCCAATACGTTTCCTTCTGTATTTCCTAAGACATATATGAACCGAATAATGAGGTAACGACTAATTGATGGTATACAATTGTATATCATTCTTTCCGATACAAAAATCTTCCACCATCTGGTGGGATGTCCTAGGAGCTTGTGTGGAGGGGGGGGGGGGACGGGAGGAGCCATGCCTTCCATCGTCAGTGGCTGAAAAATGTTTTTGTTGGGGGATGTTTACATTCAGCCGGTGGAAAATTAGGCCCTTCTATACGTATTTACTGCTGAGAATTTTTTTGGCAGAACCTTGCGTTGGGAGCTACATATAGATCTTGCATATATGAATGCACCCATTTGATTTCTATTTGGGGTGGGGGGAGACCCCCGAAACCCCTACATGCATGGGTGTCGGCTTCACATCCACCTGGTACGCTTATAGAAGTTACGGTACGTAAAGCTATAATAGCTATATGCAACCGTTGTCTTATCCACTGATCCCATTGCCTAATCTCCTCCCCCTCCCCTACCACCGCACCCCACGCGTACTCTTGTCGTCGGTAGGAATAAACGTGGAATGAGGAAAAGAAAACCTTATTAATGTCAACTTTGCCAACAATTACCACCCCCCCCCCCCTCCTTTGGCACCACTGGTAAAAGTACATATCTTGGTAAATAGTCGCCTAATACCACAGACAGGAACTACATACATTAACATGCATTAACACGGTATTTGTGTTAGTATAGTCACAGCGAGTAGGCTATTGTTTTGATTGAATGACCTTTTGTCCTGTTTGGTTTTGTTATACATAATTATCTGTATCCATATAGTGTCCTAATTAACAGACAGTTTTAGCAATCACCCTTCCCATCCCTGTCCATCTTATCTGTCATCAATTTTAAAAATAGATCGTTTCGTTGACGGTTTCATTCTTATCGGTTTGAAATCAATATCAAAGTATATTACTGTTTACGTATCAAAAGTCTCTGCCTGTAGCCTGCACGTATTCGGCATTAAACTATAGTTCATGGCTATTAAGACTATAAGCTAATTCGAAAGTAAAGTAAAGTGAAAGAGTGGGATAGAGAAACGAAACAATTGTGATACGGTTACGACTTATAGGCTGTACTTCATACGAAGGAAGAAAAAACATATATAGAGAGAAAGATAACAGAAAGGACGGATGAATACATATTGATGTACGGACAAATATAAAAAACGTATGTTGACTAGATCGACCATTGCTATATTGCCTACCGTATATAATAATGATACTTCAAGAACAGATATACAGTCACCGTGAACGAACTTCTTATTATAGTTGGACAAACAGACAGATAAATTTACAGATCAACAAACTAACGTGAGTAGCTTTTTCCTTCTTTTTTTTCATGATCAAAATTTTGATCCTTTGCATGTCCTTTCTTACAATCGCCCCTATTTTTTACACTTTCATTTGACGCAATTAACCTTTGGTCTACGTGCCAGTCAACCTAACGTCTCATCTACATGTACTTTATATTTTTGTTGTTGTTTGAGCGATTAGCTGACATTACGTGATATTGCTCATGGGTTTCAACCGTGCCTGTGGTGACTCCAGAGTTATTTCGAAGTCTCTTGAGGTTCATCAGCTGGTTAAAACATAACTTTAGTCTACTTTTTTTTAATGATGGATTAGCAGAATTACAAGAAAACAAAGATCTTATATCCGAGGCATTATAGATCCCCGGCGATTTTGTATTGAGGTAATGAAGCATTACGCATATTTTAAGATGGCTTTATTTTGGGGTCGACGATACTAACAGCTTAATGAATCAACGGACAAGACTACGAGGCATAGGCTCTCGATATAAAGAAGAAAAAAGAAATTAAGAATATCTTTCGATCTATCAGATTGAAGTAACTCATGCATTTGACGCCGAGGCTGGGGTCACTCTTTCCCAAACGGCCAATGGTTTACGTACAATGAACTGACAACTTCCAAGGTCATTAGTATTAACACGGAATATGGCATGCTAGAGAAATATCTGCTAAAAGTTTCCTAACGTACTCTGTTTGACTTTTTGAATGGCTCATTTAATAATTTCCGGGATCATATAAATCAGATTCCTTATTACATTTTTTAAAATGTCTGAGAGATGAGCAATGTTCCGAGGGGAGCAGTAAAATGTTGTTTGAAGCTTAAACATGGGTGACCACTATCTGAACTTTCTAGCATAATTATGGGCTATAATAATAACCTTTATAAAAACATTCATTTTGAATGAAACCTCACTACAGGTACTATGGAAATATATGTATTAGATACATAT